>JABASH010004064.1:0-14902 GCA_019776445.1 Tomocerus maximus | reverse complement strand
AAAAATGCAATACACTGAATGAATGCGCACAGCCAGTCTAGTTCTATAGGTATCTATTATATAGTCAAAGGTGCTCACTGCTTCAACTTTTCAGTACGGATAATAGCAAAGATAGCAATAAGTATAGCTAAACGCAGAATAGAATAGACTATACATACACTGACAGTCACAGTACAGTACAACACACAGTGGGATTTAAAGCTAAATTTTGGGACAACTTATATTATTTCATTTTCATTCAATTTTTTTTATAGCGGAAGGTTAAACACTAAAACATCAGAAAAAATATGTGAAAAGACAACCAAAAAATACAGCAACGAAACAAAGGAATCCATAATTATTCGCTCGTTACACATTGAATGGCAATCTGATTAGATTACAAGAGTTTTGAGTAGTTAGCAGATTGAGCACCTGAAAAAGGTATTTATTTTTAAGTCCTCCAGTATGCCGTATTTTGTCAAAATTATTATTGGTCATAATTGTAAGATTGCTAGATTTAGAATAGCTTTTTAAATTTCTCATTTAGGTATCATATTGCGAAACCATGTATTACATAAAAACCACGAATTATTTTAAATAGGATTTCATTTAACCATAGCAGTTGTAAAATAGAATATAAAAGCTTCATACCATAACATTCGCCCAACTTATTTTTAGACAACCAACAGTATCTGATTTAAGATTATTATGAAGCGAACTAATCCTTCCACAGTTTTTCAAAATTCAATAAAAGAGGGACGCAGAGCTATTAAATTTACTTCTACTATTTAAAGTTAACATACATTCTCGTATCTTTGTGGGCACACCTTAGACCGAACTCGCTTCTTAATGACCTATTTTAGGGAAATATAGATGCGTCAGCATCAAGTATTTAAAGGAAAAATGCCTGCAAATGGGTAGATGTATGATGAAAAATGCAACTCAGGTAACTAACGAAACTATTAGGTACTGGTGTGCAAAGTGCTTCAAAAACATGAGGGCTTGTGTCTGATAAACTTTGAAAATTAGTGAAAATATCATTGGTGCTGTTTTAAAAAAAGGTTTTGGAGGTCCTGTTTCTGATAAAAATTTGTTGCTAGTCCGAGTTGTTCAAGCTAAAAACTAGGGTTTTTTTTTGTTTTCTAATATAAAAGGTGGTAATCACTATCACTACTCACTACTATAGATAAAATCGTATGAGAGTTTGCTTTGCTTGGAATTTGGAATAATGGAATAAGGGGGATTTGGAATAAATTCGTTTGTACGCAGGCGCTAGGGACTTATACGTTTAGTGCTTATATTCTAAATTCGTGATACCAGGCATGCGCGGAAGTTTAATATATTTCAACAGATTCAACACCTACTAGCATAGCACATGTGCTAGGCTGCCGCTAGTAAGTAATAAAGTGTACCTAGTCAATCAGTAACTATGACCCCCAAAGACATTAAATTGTCATAATGTTGAAAAAAGTGCATTTGTCTGCTATTTTTTGTCTGTTAGAAAAAAATTCTGAATCTGAAGGTCTGGAGCTAAACAGTTTGTCCATTTATTTGCCCGTATCGACCAAAGTGCTACAACGGGATGATAACTTGCTAGCTCTAGCTGCAGTCAAACTATCTTTCTTGAGGCTACAAAACTCCTTCAGTATCGAAAATAGAGGCAGTGACGTTGAAGGACGTTGTTCTTTCATACATGTCCTCTGGCCGTGTTCACTTAATTCAATCTTAAACAATTTAAAGTGATCTGGTTTAAAATTCAAAAACATATTTCAACATTATCGAGAATAATTTAAAACTTGAATTTTCTACTTCATTTTGAAGGTGCATAAATTCGGCATTATTCGACCCTAGCCCTTCTTTGTTGTGTTTCACCTGTTTTCTATTATTCGTAGTCACATTTGCGAATTTCGTAACTTCTATTGGTTAATTTCGACACGTGTTTTTGGTCTACAGGGTTTCTGATTGTGTATTAGAAAGGCCAATGCAGAAAACATAGCTTTTCATTCAGGAATACCATTAATTTATAATTCATAAATTTCTATTGAATCTCTTGAATATATTTATCACTAATTCATTACTATTTTATGTGAGGGACTATGCCCTAAACTTCAAAATTAAGATAGCCATTAATATAAATAGTCCAATTACGCAACCCTTGCAGTTACATTAAAATTTTCGACTAAAATGTTTTAATTACATTTTCCTCAAGTACCTACACATAGTACCATATAATGCGTAGGTTTACCCAAATTGCCTAAAAATTTTATAAGTAACTAAATGAAGATTTATATGCTTTCTTGATTATAATATTTACATAAAGATAAAATCGTAAAGTCAAAGTGCAAGGTATCAAAGGTCAGAGAAGGTCTAGGATTGCATATGTAGTAGCATGGAAACTTCTCGATTGATTATTGCATGTTAAAATATGCGTTCATGATTTATAGTATAGTATCCTGTATTATTAACTGAGCTTTACGTCTGTCCATTTTGAGACCTTGATTACAGCTTATAAGTCATGAATTGCTTTCAAAATTATTTGAAATTAAAATGCTAATAATAGTATTTCTGTCGTAGATGTCATTGACTGCTAAATCAGGAAGGATAAATTTGGACGAACCACGATGGGATCAAAGTACTTACTGGGGCAGAGCTCGGCACTTTTTCATTACTACCAACCCACTTAATTTGCTATGCTCTTCTGAAGAACTGGATAATGCAAAAGATATTGTCACCCGATATCGGTTGGTTTTATCGTATAATAAATTAACTTATGCATTAGTACCTGCTTTGTTAATATCAATTGATATTCTATATTAATATAGTCACTGTTAGAATTTCTCGCAGAATTAGAATTTAGAATAATTTTTTCAAATGCGTATAATTTTTGTGTTTATTACTCAGAAATGGGGAAGATGTAAAACTATCAGAAGATGAAATATGGCGAGCCAAAAATATCTACGATTCTGCTTTCCATCCTGACACAGGAGAGAAAATGATTATCATTGGGCGAATGTCAGCTCAGGTGCCTATGAACATGTCAATCACTGGCAGTATGCTCACGTTTTACAAGTAATGAGATTTTTTGCAACTACCACTGCCTATACCTTACATTTTGAACTATATCAACAGAAGTTAATATTTAAATAATTATCTGAAATTAGTTGAAGTTGATACTTTTAACTATACCACTCCATTTATAAATATTATTAATCAAGTGCTTACTTTAATATGTAATTATTTTTGGAAAAAAATGTAATCAGCAAATGACCAATGTTTCATTACTTTAGGAGCACTCAAGCTGTCGTATTTTGGCAATGGTTTAATCAGTCATTCAACGCTGTAGTAAACTATTCTAATCGAAGTGGAGATTCTCCTATAAGTGTTCAGTAAGTTCTATACATGGTTTTGCAATGCACTATAGTATACAGATTAATCTGACGTACTTGTTTGGAAATTTGAATTGGTGTTATGAAATGTAGACAATTAGGAACATCCTACGTTCTAGCTACTGGAGGAGCCTTAGGTACTGCTCTCGGATTAAACAGCTTGGTCAAGGTTTGTCCATCTAAAATTTTTAATGTGTAACTTTCTAACAAAATTGCAATTTACAGATTTTCTTACTGCTGAATTAGGAAAGTAATGTGTTTTATATTTCAATTATAGAAAGCCCCACCATTAGTTGGCCGATTTGTTCCTTTTGCTGCCGTGGCAGCAGCTAATTGTATCAACATTCCAATGATGAGAATGAAGTAAGTCGAAATTAAGTTACATTTATTATTATTTATTATCGTTAAACTTGTCATTACAATCATTTGAGTCCTTTAGCATAAAAGTGGCATATAGAGTTGTGTACGCCTAAATTGAATAAGAAAGTTTTATTAATCATCAATTTCCAAAAAGGCCACAGTTACGGACTTAACTGATACAGAAAGAAATCGATTCGAAGTCCTGAAAATATTTCAAAGTCTGATTATATGTTTCAAGTACACTTGAAAACTTGTAAAAATACCAGTTTTCATTGATGCTATGGCTATCAAAATGGGGCTTATTGAGTTTTCGATTTTGAGTTTAAATCTTTGTCTCTACAACTGCACAGAGAATTATCTGATGGCATACCTGTAATTGATGAGAATGGTAATCGTCTTGGTGAGTCAAAAATTGCAGCTCAGACGGGAATCATGGCTGTCGTTCTCAGTCGAATCGGAATGGCTTCACCTGGAATGAGTATACAATTCTTCTCATTAAATCACAGAATAGCTTTTCTATATTTGTGTGAATGACTTGATGTAGGGAAATTCGGGAAGGAATACCAGTGATGAATGATCAGGGGTCGCGCTTAGGACTCTCTGCTGTAGCTGCTCAGGAAGGCATAGCACAAGTCGTTTTATCCCGCATAGGCATGGCAGTTCCTAGTATGGGTACGTGGGAAAGATTTATAAAATGTTACCCAATCCACTAAACAATTTCATTCGATTTGTTTGCTGGTTTATCTTTCCTAACGTAAACATAACAATTTTGTTCATTTTAGTGGTCATAGTAGAATTTTTGTGAATGCTTACTGATATTCATCAACTGAATAGTTAGAAAAGGAACTGCTGGTATATTTTCGTTTCTTGTTTCTCCGTCATTCTTCATATGATCGAACATTATTGTCCAGTTTACATTTACTACCACACACTCAGGGAATGAAATTTATGTTTTTTCGTTTGGAATGGTTTATCGCTTAATATGTTGCCATTTTAACAAAAAATTGATGATAATAATTTAGCTTTAGGTTGAGAGAATGTAATGAAAGCATAACAATTTATTTTGAATGGGAGACATGACAGAGTTTATCATACTGTGGGCTGAGATCATGATTTATTTAGCAATGCATGCACCTATAATTAATGTTCAACTAAGTTACAAAGTATGAAATGACGCTCTTAGTAATTGTTTGTAAGTAAGTATTGGTCTAGGTCTAGCATATTAACTATCCAGCTTCAGTACTAATTCATTTTATGCAAAAAAAGTATATAAATATGTTATATTTACTATATAAAACCTTTGAAGTATTTCATTCAGTTCAATAAAACGTATTCTGTTTTTATATTTTGTTCGACCCTAATGTAAATAGTAGCTTTCGTGCATAGAATTATAGTATAAATGTATTATAACGCCTGTTAGATATTTAATTGCACGCGTCTACCTGCATTTTGTGATTCGTTATTTGTGATGCATTTAATTTTTTGTGGTGTCCAATGGACCTTTTTGTGTGTTGTTGGTTTGTGTTGGGTTTAATTGCTATACATTTATTGTTTGTGTGGACTTTCTAAGCATTTAACAACTAATTAAATATATACTGGTAATTACTACTTAACTTTAAAAAATCTTTTGAATTAACTATATAGTATTACCTCCTATTATGATGGACCGTTTGGAGCGTAAAGGAACTCTGGCCAGATTTCCCTGGCTTGGTGCCCCATTACAAGTTCTACTTTGCGGCTTTTGCTTGACTTTCGCTACGCCGATGTGCTGTGCTCTCTTTCCACAGAAATCGGCAATTGCTGTGTCCAAACTAGAGCCAGAACTTCAGGTACCTATACACAGTTATTGATTCCTAAAGATTTTTCTTAATGAAGCTAAATATAGTTATACTTGTATTAAGTCTCGTTTCTATTGCTGTTAGCATTACCAGTTTTTGAATAATTAAATGGTGTTTTTGTTGTTGTAGGAGAGAATCCGACAGCTTCCAAATCCACCAGAAGTTGTATACTACAATAAAGGACTGTAGAATTTCATTACATGCATCGATGCATCAAACTTTGGCGTAGTAAAGTGACACTCAAAATAATGTCACACAGTTGTCAGTTAGTAACAAAGAATAGTGTAGAAATACAAATTAGAAGGTGTCAGGTCGGGATATGTGAGCAATGAGTGACAGTTTGCCTGTCATCATAATAATATTATTTCATATAAGATCTGCTTGGCGTAGTAAACTATACAAAATGCAACGTAGTAAGTAGGAGGAGGAACGTACCAATCATTTTAAATCCAAAAGTGCTGTCTCAAAATATGTCGTATATACTTGCAAGTGTTTGCGCAAAAAATCCCAAAGTGTATATTTAAAAATAGCAATTTAAATTCGTGAAAATTTGAACTCCATCATCAAATTTGAGAAGTTATATGTAGTAATTTAGTCTTACATTTGGATGGACAAGAATTTTTCATAGATAATAGTTGGGGTACATGTAAATTTCTAGATTGTATGAAGCCATTAATTACAAATCCTAATAGATGAATAGGACAAAAACCTTAAATCCATTTCAAATCATGACATCTTTCCGTTAAAAGGTCAACAAAGTTGCCTTGCAGTTTACCAAATTCTGTGTACAGTTGTACTTTCATTCAGTTTTACAAAGTATTTGTAACAGGTCAACAAAACAATCGTTCTCAAAAATATTTTCACGTTTACTTTAGTAATTTACTTTAAAATTCAAATATAAATAGCTTTTTAGAAAATTTTTCAATAATTGATTCATATGTAAACCTTTTAAAATTATTTAAAACTGTATCAAGATTTCTATCGCTATTACAAATTGTACTCCGTAGTCGGATTACTTGTGGCCTTGTGGCTCGATTGTTACAAGGTGATTTTAAGATTAATACATGGATTTAAGCTCTCTATGCATATATTGTTGTTAATATTGCGTACTTAAATGTCAACATAATATCTTGTCAGTTCTAAACCAAAAAAGTCAAATACAAGGGTATCAGTTCCGATAAATGTACAAAACACTTAGTGTTGTATATTTCTGCTTGTGTAGCAGTAGCACAATAAATATAAAAACCAAAAAATAGCATCAGTTAGTGTCCATAGGCTGTACATAGTTACAATAAACATACATGGTAGGCTAGTGTATGAACTATACAGTTAAAATTGTGGTAAGTCCTTGTCGATAATTTTCTGTAACAATCAGCCCAGTAAATGTGACGGGTTTAGGTACCTATATTTTAATTGTTGGATATCGGACACAACATTTGATGGAACTGAATCAAAAACAATTTTAATACAGAAAACCTTTCCAAATCAGGTTAATAGTTGAGTTTAAAATCTGACTCAAATAAATTACTGTATTCTGATCCTTTTCCTGGCTTCATGTTGATTACTGTTTTGTAGCCTGTTTTGTACCACAAGACATTGAAACCCTATGGAAAAATGTCAACTTATTACCTATTATTGGTCTGCTTGATTGAAATTAGTACAGAGTACAGACTGTGGGACTCTTATCAAAGAAAAGGACTGGTAATTCATATCTGGTCACTCCTTAATTGCTTATTTTATAAAACCTTGATCTGAGTGAGTTAATAACAACAATATCACTAGTATGCCTTTGTAGACTGTGTTATCATATTTAACTCTGTCATACAAATAATACATTAATATTAATGCAGGTGGTAAATATTTTACCTTTACCTATTAACGAATTTCCTTTTAGTACATCCAACTTACTAAAGCAGTAGAAGTTTTACCAGTGCCATTTATACACGAAACGTTGTAAATACATCGAGATTGGGTGTACATTAATTATAGCTCTCTCATTTTAATTCTGAACATCGCATTTATCTCTGTGTATTAAAAATTTGAATCGTTTCTCATTATCCAACCAATGCTCTAACTCTATCTACTGTTAATTATGTCGATAAATGAATCCTCATTCCCCATTCATAATAGTGATTTATGAGTGAACCTTTTCATTAGTTCTGCAACGAGTATACCTTTGTTGTAATAAATATATTTTGGAAAGAATAAGTAAGTTTTTATTTTTAGTGCAGTATAGTACAGACTTCATTGTTTTTCCTAAACAAAATTAAGAGAAGTACTTAAATAACATAGTTAACGAATTCAATAATATCCTATGTACTAAAATAATTGAATTTTTTGTTTGCTCAAAACTAGTGCTTGATACCTACGTATACCGTGTAATGTTATTTCCAAGTACCTTAATGCTATTTGCATACAATAGAACCAAAATACCTTGTTTTTGACAATTTGGTTGTGTAAAAACAATTCCTTATTTTTTTTTGCTTTAAGAAGCCATTCTGTAAATTAATTATGTACCTATAATATTTGTGTTCCTGTAATATTTTTATTCCTACAAAACCCGTTTAGATTTCTATAAGCATTTAAAGAGGCATATGCCTATACATATTGCAAGGATTTGTTTAATTGAACAATGTCTCTTGTGTACATGAATCTTAATGGTTATAGTGTAAATGTCAATATGAAGTCGACGTTAATGCAATTAAGGTATTGAGTTCTATATTTTTAACTTGTGCAATAGAAACTTGTAAAAAAATTCATATTATAGATGAACTTTAAACAAATACTGCAAGAATTTGTCTGGTATGTGCTTGAATGATTTTTAAAACAATGCCAGAAATAGTAATAAGATAGAAAGTGTTTATTTTCTTCCTTGCACACAACAATATGTGACACATGTAATTGTATCTCTGAAAATATGTCTCTGTAACAATAGGAGAAGATTAGATATAAGCAAGTACCAATAATACATTGTACAATGTAAAAGTGCCCTCTGCACCTAACTGATTGATGTGTACTTATTAGTAAAATTCTAATTACTCTATGTGCAGGCAATCATGTAATATTTGAAATTGCTGAGACAATTTCTAGCAACTCTCATTGTAATGAAATTTGTTTTAGATATAATTACAATAATTCGTATGTGATTGTGAAGTCCAACCATTACATTATGACAATAAAATCCTCCAGTCTGATAATCATATTTGTTCGCTCTATTCTCTACGGTTTTCTGTAAATTTATCTTACTGAAATTTCATCTGGGCAAACAAACCAGTGTTCACCTTTTGGATATTTCTCCCACCCACCAATCTGTGACAAATGGGAGAAACAGGAGAAGTGTTAGTATTGTGAAAAACTTCACCCTCGTTTGAGAAAAGTAGGTTTTGATATTCCTAATTATACTAAATTTCACTTTCTCCCACTTCTAATTCTCACACCCAATTGAAGGTCTGGACAAATACCCGAACAAGAGGCAGTGGCAAATATCCGAGCCAAAACGAAATATATTCGGGTGTTTTATTGTTTTGGAAACACACCCGAAAGGGTATGCACTCGATTCCCGAATTTTACCCAGTAACACAGGGTAATGGGAGACATGTTTAATATCCAATTACGAGTGCTGGCCATAAACTACTAAAATATTTATAAAAAATTCAACATATTCTATCCAAAATTAGAACTTTGGATATTAATTCGCAAATCTTAATACAATCGGATTATTTCGAAATGAGTTTGCTTTGACAAACTTAAAAGTGCGACTTTATTAAAAGAGATTATTCTCTTTTTCAAATAAATCGTAAAATAATCGAGGTTTTCTAATTGTATGCCCAATGTAAAGATCTGTAGTCCATGCTCATCACGCATGACCCACGAATCCAAATCATTATAAATGGTCCCAAATCATAATAAATGGTCCCAGTCCCTATAAATGACGTAAAATGATCCCAGATTGTTTGGTATTTCCCACAAACCAATACCACCACACCCACTAAGGAAATCCTCACCATCACCTAACCTCCTATTGTTGCCCACCGAGGCTTGTTTGATGTTATACGCTCGGAATTGAGACATTATCATTATTGAGTCTCATGGATTCGAGCCATTGGACTCCGGGGCTTTTCTTCCTTCACAAAAATGGTGTCAAACCCGGTCTTTTCTTCACTTTTTTTGCTGCCTAGTATTCTTGGAAGACTGGAAGTAGTGTCTGGACACAGCAACACAAATATCAGAAACGGATAAATATCGTGCAGAAATCAGGAAATGCTCAGAAAAATCGGTGAAAATTGTAATTTGGTGTAAGAAATTCATTAATTTTATTTTGTGATCAGAAAGACATTTTTTGAGATGAGAATACAATAAGAAATATTATTTGAGAGTATGCGTGGGAATTTTAGTAAGAAAATCGGAAAATTTGGAAAATTTTAAAGATATGGGCTATTTGCCAATATTTTCGGCCGTAACAGTTTCAGAATTTACAACATTGAGTACGATAACGCCGTCTATAATCTCAGCTCTATGGTAATAATGAGATCGAAATCTGCATGTTAATTCTACAAAAGTGAGATTGTTTTTTTGGAATACCAAATTTTAGTCGTTATTTAGTAAGCTTAGCATTTTTTTTCTGACGTGTTGCTACTTATACGATTTTCAGGAACATCAGTAGCGTTTTTAGCTATTGTAAACATGAAGTGTACAAGATGCAGTCTTTGAGAAGCACAATTAACTGCAACATTAGACTAATTACGATTGTATTTAATAGATTAGCATGAAAAACTGAAAGCGTTGGAAGTTTTGCGTCTCGAGGCTCTCAATCATGCTCATATTACATTGGTGTCCACTTTCAGTGCTACTGGGCATGCCAGTATATAAATTCATTTTCTTGAAATCCGCAAAGGTGCTTGCTTCCTTACACCTTAACGAAGAACTGACAATCCTTTTTGTATTTCAGGGTTCTAGCTTCGCTGGGTTGCTCCAAATATTGTGTAATCGAGTAATAATGCATTACTAGTTACCCATATAGATGAATTCGGCTGCTATAAGTTAAGATAATTATATTTGATAAGGCATTCTCCAGTGTAATATTATATAGATATCTTGCCGCCGCAAAAATGTCGGCTTAGCAGTTGGGCTTAACGCTCTGTTATGTTTTGCGCGTCAAAGAAAATCAAGTTAAATGCCTTGGAGTGAGAATTGCAAAGCGATTAAGTCGGTATTCACTACAGACATGAGTAAAAATCGAAGTAGGGTGAATACTACACCAAAGAGTCACAAAGCCCGTATATCTCATACTACAGATAGAAGATATTCCCCTGGTATCTTATAAGCATGCCGATAGGTATATGAATACGAAGATAATTTTTTTTATTTGGATCGACAGAAGCTCGCCTGCTGAGCAAATGACACGGCGGACAAGCTCATCATAAATCCACCCAAGTTATCCCATCATTCATAGGCCATTAAATTGCAACAACCGAACACCTGAATCTTTAACGGAATGGTATCCATCCAAGATAGTGTTACAGACATATAAATATTAGTAAACACATTGTACATGAAGAAAGTACATATACTTTAGAGGAGTAAGTATAGTATAACATGTTTGATGTCCACGTAACATCGTGAGAATAAATATCTACTGCTATTGAACAGCCCAACGACCAAGTAGCATTTAAAAGTAGTATACGTTCACATAATCCACTGACTGCTTTCAAATAGAAAATTAATGCAAAAACTTGAGTATATCTTCTCTCATTTTATTTCATTCAGCAAGTTTGATTGACAGAGAAGAGAAAGAACTGCAAGTGTCGCTTTTGGGGATGGGACTCGTTATATGAATTGATTTCTCTGGAAATTAATTACCACTTCAACTCAGGGAGCACCTTCAATGAAATCGTTCTGCTTCAACACTATCTTGAACTACAATAGACTTAAATATTATGTGTAATATAGCCAAAAGCCAAACCATTTAAGTAACGATCGAAACCTGTAAGTACACTTGCTACTATTTAAAGTTTTCACAACATTCCAACAAAACATTGTACCAATGCTGTTATGTTAAGCGTCTAGATATTGCAAGTTTTGGCAATTTTAGCATTGAATACTATATTATATGCATCAGTGCACTTTGGAAAGTCAATGAATTATGAAATTATTCATGTCAGAGGATGGAAGTTTGATTCAATTGTTTTAGAAGACATTTTTAGAAGAATGTGAAAATGTGGAAGAATTGGTAAGTCTACTATACAATTGCAGATACAGTAGTCGTACAGCTATACCATTTAGATATTAGTTAACTAATGTAATAATAATCTAGGGTTCTCCTTCTTTTCATTATTACTCAATCACATTTCCCATTTGGTATTGATTACTATTACTTATGCTAACCTACAAAAGCAAAACTACCTATAAATAACATGAAAAGAGTTTCTAAATGCTAACGTATGATTTTATGATAGTAATTTCGATGTGGTATTTGTTGATGTGTTGCTGCTACAAATAATTGGATTAGAATGCTGTTTATTCGTTTCATATCAGCCTATAATTTTAGTTATCATTTGTTTCAAGGGATGCATGTTTAATTCTTTTGTAAGCAAAGACTTGAGAAGACTGTCTGTGCACCGTCCCATTTACTTTTTGCATAGCATTTATCAGCAATGCTGAAATACAAAACTCAGTTAGTTTCAAAGAATTGAATAGGGAGCTGTCCATTTCACTATTTCATTTTCTTTATTTCATTGAGTTCCATTGGATCGACTCAACACATGCATGATATGAAATAATTTATGACTTATTATATTAATCAACAAACCAACAAAAGATATTATGCTGGGTATTATTTATCATCATCATCATATACGTTTGTCATTTGTACTCTTATCTTGTTTAAAATAATATCCACACTCAAATAGCGATAGTCCCCTGTTAGGTTGTTTGCTAGATATAATAATAATATTATTATTAAGAATTTCAAGTAGGGTAAATCAATTTTCAAGCTACCTGTGATGTTATAAAATATAGCCTACCGTTACTGACCTGTGTTTATTTCGTTTGAACAAAGCTTCATTAATAAAGATGTTAGTAAAATGATAATCAATCTCTGCCCTGCGCCCTGCCTCTTTTTACTGAATAGTAAAAGCAACTCGCACATCCATCTTATTATCTATGTGTACTTCCATTTACATGCGTAGGTATATAGAGCTACAAGTGAATGCAAGTGTCATCACGTCATCAATCAGTGAGACACTCCAATGGAACCGAAAATCTTAGGAAAGCCAGTTAGACGTCTGTTGGAAAATTTGATGATTATAAATGCTTGATTTAAAAGAATTCAAAAAATCATAAATTCAGTTTGATTGAGCACACATGATAATTATATTACAAATCTTATAAATTCATAACAAAAAGAACAGACAGATTATTACACTATAAAAACAGTTCTGCTAGACATATCATTTTAGCCAATGGCCAAACCACAACCCAGCTAAATTAACAATTTGACCTTAAGTCATTTTAAATAAATTATGTAGAACGCTGTCAAAGCAAAATAAATACGTATCTGCTATGTAACACATTTAAGTGTTTAAAATTTAAAACGCAGATTCATAACTTAAACGAAGGTGAATACTGGTGTTGTGTAGTAGTCATGACCAAAATATGGTAGAAAGTTTTTGCGACTGTACTCGACAAAAAATTTTTGATCTATGATTTTGTTCTTTCAATTTAAAATGTATCAATGAAGGAATCTTCTGCCCAATTCTGGATATAGTCAACCAATTATTAATGATATACAAACAGAATGCCTCACTTGATCCAATAGAAGCCTTTATTTATAATATTTGATGTCAGAACAAGTAATGTTGGCACACAGGGCACAGCGAGCTAATTGTGTAGCTGACTCACATAAGTTACGAACATGCATTATTTAAAATATCTACCTGTATGTAGATTGCATCATATCTGTACAATAAATAACTCTGCATTATAACCTGTAGAAATGCAAGATGCATTGCATATTTTTATACATGTCTTCTATAACTACAGACACAACGTCGGACTGAAAGCAGTAGTTATATTAATTCTCAGAAATAATTATTTATAGTTAGTTATGGTCGTAGAAATAATTGTCTCTTTCATGTCATTCACTCAATTGCTCCTTTCGGGTAATTGTAATATTTCATTATCTTCCTGCATTGTCTACGAAAGTATGGCTTGTCTAGGGACTAGCTGAACTACCTGTTTTTGAAGTGCATAACATAGAATGGATTATATATCTCACTAGTCACTAAATAGTTACCTACATCTATTTAGTGACTTTAACTGATGGCAAACCAGATTAAATTGACATTTTAGAAATAGAGAAATGGACTTAGAGACGAAAACTGTATAAGTGACCGCTTATATTATTAGTAGCTAGGTCTATCATTCGTTATTCATACAGGTGAAAGTGATAGGTTAATGACGACATCGTCAGATTTGTCTTAAACGAAACAGACATGTAATATTTTGTATTATTTAGTCTTTGTAATTTTCATAGCTATGTCTTGTGTGCCAATTTTTATAAGTATACTTAGTAGGAAAGTATGTATCACTTAATTTGGGATCTATTCTTTACTCTGTAACTAACATTTGTGCATAGTTTGCGATTTTAATTTTAGGTTGTATTTTTTTCTAAAATAGCTGCTAATGTTTCATGATTCTTTTAATAAGAACAAGAACAAATATGCAGCTAGCAACTGACAAGTGACAAAAAAAGTAAAATCATTTTTATATAGCCAATGGTCCACCAAAACAAATGTTATAACTATTGGCTACTGTAGCTATTTATTTATACCGGCTGGCTAAAATGCTAAGAGGCAAACTGAAATAAACAAGATGAATATGATTGAGTGGTTGTAAAAAGAACATTATATAAAAATATTTTGAGGGCAAATACCCCACTAAAGACTACGCAGTGACTATATTTTTGTTTCTCAAACGCTTAAAAGCCATCAAACTAATTTACCTGCGTCAAATTTTCATTTAATAACATGTGGGCTTACCTAGCAATTTTGACTTGGACCATGGAGACTTCATTCAGTATTTAAAATCTTTGTTCAAGCACTTAATTCAGCTACTTTACTCTATTACTTAAGGTAAAATGTCTGATTAGTTTGATAATTTTGCTATTTCATCCATGGCTTTTAACTGTTCTTGATGTAGATATAGCATGCACAAAAAACTTAGGGAACTATAGTAGTAATGTAAGTAGTAATGTAATAATGTAGTAATTTAAAGAGCAGAGGAATTATGTTAACCAATCAAATATGTCGGTTTTAATAAAATGAAAATTGTGAAGTCAAG
>JABASH010004063.1:0-14904 GCA_019776445.1 Tomocerus maximus | reverse complement strand
AAATGTAATGGGCATAGACAAGGCAAGTTCAGAGATAGTGTAAATAAGAAATGGAGTATTTGGCAATGGATAAATTTTAGAATACATAAACTAATCGTGAGAGTTGAGACTTGGAGAAATAAAGAGATATTTGTATTCGGGACAAGATACTAAGCTTGGCTTATATGCGCTTAGGTGTAAGTGTTTCTTTGTCATGTCGTCCCAGCATGGAATAGTTCTCACTCATTCATATTAGGTAGAGTGAGCCATTTGAAGCATACTATAGAGAAAGAGCTGAATGTAAACTTATTGGGGTCAAAAGGTTGACAGATAGTAGTGGAATTGCAAGTGCCGTCTTTGGATCTTTAGTTAAGATGGGCAGATCAGAAGGAAACAAGTATTCCATGTTTGCCCTCTAATGCTCTATGTCTGTGGCAGAATTCAAATGGGAAAATAAAGGTCACATCACTTGCACACTACTCCGGACTAAACTTTCAGAATTCAGATCAACTACAAATACATCACTTCAAAGTGCATGCATCTTGATAAATAAAAGTCAATATCTATTCGTGACAGGAGAACTAACAGAACACTAACATGTAAGTAATAATACAAACACTACGTATCTCCACAAAACCTGGGTTATGCATTTATTGATTTGCCCAGAGTGAAAAACAATTTCACTGCCACAGTTAAACATAAGGATACTTATTATAGACACATGCATTTGATTAACACTAACTTATAAAGGGCATTTCCATTTCTTGTCACATCTATGCCAAAACAAATCCTTGGATCAACAAACCGTTTCTTTATTAATGCATCATACATTTCTGACATTATCCACAAAATTCCACCATCCTAAGGTATATCAGTCAGGTACTGTTCACTGCTTTCTAATACATGAACTCCAATCCTTCGATTTATTTTGTCTGATTAGACATTTGGTTAAAGATTACTATAAGAATTAGCAAACTATAAGTGCAGAAGACAATGACAAATAGCTGGTATGTAATTTAGTATTTGCAATATGGTTGAAATTACAGCACACACCAATTGAAATTGAAACACCCAAGACCTATATTAAGTTTGAAACTTAAATTAACCAAAGAAATAAGAATATTTTTGTTGCGTCTTAAAGAGATGATAAATGTATTTATAGATCTGTAATAATTACGGACAGGAATTCTTTGCTGTTCAGGTTCCGAATGTAAACTAGATGTACGTCATGTAAAGTTGAGTCGCATGATATTATGTTATAGTACATAAGTTACTATAAATATAATGTATAATTGAAGTATGATTGAAAAGAGCAAGTTTGATCTTGTAGGGCAAGTCATAGTGAAGATGAAAACTATCACATTTTATTTTTGCAACAGTTAAAGAGATTTAAAGAAAGGAAGAAAGAAAGGTTATGGACTTTAAAAGTTTAGGATTATTACTGACAGAAGATGCACTGGGACCAAGTAGCCTTGAAGCTGAGAGATTATCAGACATCCTTTTGCAGATGGCTGTGAAATATGAGACAGGATGGGCTTAAGATTTATGTAATGAATAACTGAGAAGAATACTGTTTGAATGATTTTATCTATGCACTTATGCGTGAGTGTGTACGTGCATCATAGATCATACTTGTAAATGATAATAGGGCACCGAAACAACATATAAACAGTATGAAAGCTGCTTAATGTTAATTTATTCATTGCGAAGTGGGAAAGGTCATGCCAAAATATGCCAAAGGATTGTAAAGTGTGTCAATAGTTGCATCATTGTTTTGAGACTGACAGATAATCAGTAGTTAACTTTAAAGATGATTCACTGATGACGTCATTGTCAAAATTAGCTTAAAATGGGATAAGAATAAAACGGAAAAGAAACAATTCCAGGAAAATTAGCCAAAAAGGATACAAGGATGGCAAACCTCTCCCACCTCTTTAGTCAGCATTAGTACAGTTGGTTGTTCTTTTTTTATTTTGGCTCATTATTCCAAGTAAAAGTATTTATTACAGTCTTGAATTGCGTTTCTTCTGCGTGCCCAGAAGACAGCAATCGCAACCATCCCAACAAAGTTGTTTCGGCACAAGGCAGTCACTTAGAAGTCAATTCTAAATCCTCTTGAACAAAATCCACATTCAGAACTCCCATCTGAACTGACATCCAAAAAAGCTATAAATATCTCGAGTTTATATATCCCTAAAAATAGATTTATGCTGTGTCAAATAATTTCATCTCAAGTGCTTCTTACGTATCACTAATATGCTAACGAAACGGATGTCTTAGCTTTTGCCTTTTTCTTCAACTTACTTTCTTATTGCTTCTCAATTCTTTCTTTTTCTTTCCGACGGCAGTCCGGCAACTGTAACTTTTGTGTCGTGTGGTGAAGTCGGCGGGCGTCGTTTTGTTCTGCCTTCCTGGAGTCACAAACTGGTACTCATATAATATAATACAAAATACAATAAACTAGAATAGAATTCAAAATTATATTCTGAATAGATACAAGACTTATTGTTAGCCAGACTATGGCTCATAACTTAAGTACATCATGTGGTAATCTCCAGTCTAAACCTAAAATCCCTTTTCCTACTTTTTATTTTGAGAGATTCCGGAGATTTTCTTATTCAGGAGACTAAAAAGGAAACTATCTTTCTTTGGAAATATTTCTGTCTTTGTTCAGCTCTCAGGCTCAAAAAGAAATCTCAGTATCCGTACAGCTCAGGTAAAACCTTGGCTTTCTACTCAGATATACAGAAATTAAGATGCACGTGTATTCAAAAGAATTGTGATGATATCCTCTGTAAGTACGATGATACTTTACATTGACTTTGTCAGTACGTGATTGTTAAATTATCGTGGTAATTTAAGTCAGCACAAAGCACTCCTCACGATAATCAATCTAAATCCACTTGCAAAAGTTTGCAATTTAGATTCAATTTGACCCTTTGTATGTAATTATTATTATCATCTTGTAACATCAGGCAGGGTATTTTATTCGAAGCAATTTGTGTGATATGTGCAAGCACTAGGTAGATCGCTGTAGCTTTAAGCGCCCACTCAGCCCTGTATAAAATGATATCTCCGCAAAAGTTTAAATTATAGTGAGTTCGAAGAACGACCTAAGTAGATAAGACCTTTTTTCCTACTTGATCCGCAAATCAAAAGTGAATCAAATGGATTTTCTGTGTTCTACGGAGGCAGGAGGACAAAGTTAGTAGGATTTACCAATAGTTTAATATCGTTTTCCAGGAAAATTCACTTTGTATTATCTGAAATTGACAATCTTCTCCGTTCTACTTGAAGTTTAACTAACCTACGAGCTATGTCAGTTGCTAGTAAATTGAAAAGTCGATACCGGCTCCCACGTTCCCAGTGTATTGGCAGATATCTAAAAAATATGAACGAAATTGGATTTATAAGAATAGGACAGAATGGCATAACTTATTTTATTCTGCACGTTACAGAGCACGTGCTGATTACAGCATTGGTACTAAAACATCACTCATCGAAGCTAGAGACGATATTTCTAAAGAAAAAGATTGTACTATGATAATATCAGTAAAGAGTAATGATTAGTGTTATTTTTAAACTGTTGATTACGAGTTTAACGCGATGCATTATATCATGAGTTTTTGAGATGCAAATATTTATGAGAAAATTAATCTCAGGACTGAATAATTTATAGAAGAACGATTTCTTCCGCTTAATAGATGACTGTTTTCAATGGAATTGCTTACGTTCATTATGTCAGCCGTACCTGTTAGCTGTATGCACTTTTGGAAATAGAAAAACAACCTGCACCTGGAAGGAAGTTGCTTAGAGAGAGAACAGCTATAGAAAATATGCATCAAAGTAATTCACAATAAAAAGAGCAACGTCCTTTGCGAAATGGCATTGTGTACTTCCCTCAGCATTTATATAGTGTTTAACCTACTTTCTGGGTCCAGTATTAAAGCATTTCCTCAAAGGAATAATCCTATGTCTGCCACATTGGAAATATCCTTATAAGAAAAATCTTGTTTGGACACATGGCAAAAGAAAATGGAATTTCGTGGAACTTAAATAAGTAGATACATATTGGAGTAGGAGAAATATGTTGAATGTAGTGTTCCAGAATAAAATTTGCAGTCTTCCAGAGCATGATAAAAATGATCACGTACATGTAACAAAGGCCCATCTAAGAGAAACTTAGTTTGAGTCAAATCCAAGTAAATTGCCTTAAGAACGTCACACGCATACGGCTCACTAGGCAGTCATTGTCGTTTACTCTTATTGGTACACTGCATTGTATTATGTACCTTTGGGTAGTGTAAGCGACCTCGTAAGTACAGATTGTATTTGTTTTACGGAGAAAGTATTTGTAAAAGTAAGCATGTTGGCGACAGACTCGCGGAACAAATCCTCAATTAGCTTTAGTTCCTTCACAATGAAAATGGCAGGTGGAGATTCCTGTAGAGGAAGAAAATCCTTGTTTATTTCTTGTTCCAGGTGATTGGCCAGATATTGACACATTTCCTCAGACCAAATCCTATATATATCTAACCCTAAAGATATTCACGATACTAGTACAAGTACGTATACCATACGCCAATCCCCTTACTCCTTCAATATATAAGACATAAATAGATCTCTTATTTGAACTAAGATATTATAGATAAGATATCTAGGATAAACATGATATAAAGATAGACATTAAAATTAAACCTTACAAAAAATGTATAATATTGTTTTTCTACAGTCATGTCAGAAAACGTGAAGTCAAGTTTTATCGGTTGCACGTTGTTACTATTGATCCCATTCTGTTGGCAATAAGGATAGCGCAGACCAATAAATATTCCCATCGACATCGGTTGGATTTGGATCGCGGACAACAAAAGTGGATTAATTTAAGCGACAGCAAATGGCCATCAGCGGTAAGTCTGTGTGTTTTGATTGTAGTACTTTTTGCATCCCTGCTTGTACTTTTTCTTTATCTATACTGCATGCCAAGTAGAAATGCACTTGCTAAATGCAATACTTAATAAATTTTATGGATCATTTCTTCCGTATTAGCTACATAGGCTACATTGTTACTTCGTACAGAAATCAATAGATAGGCATCTCTTGTATCCACGTGTAGAATTCAATTTCGGTGAGACTTGCCTGTTGTAAATGTCATAAATCTATGCAAAGGTCATATGAACTTATATGATATATAGAAAACGATTGAAAAAATCTCATTGTGACAGCTATCGGAATATTGGTAGCACTTGTAGATAGCGTAACGTAACTCATGCGAAAATTTCATGAATCCGTGATATGGAATTTAATGACTGTCACTGCCAATACGTGCACCTAATTCATCTAGTAAGACATAATACCAGGTATTTTCTTTTTCATTCGCAATAAGGTAATACATTGTATACTTTTCTGTTGTATGTAGGCAATGAAGCAAATGTTACGGATGACTGGCAATTACGCCTAGTTGGTTCATTTTTTCCAGGAATAACTGACTATAACAGTTTATCTACATATGATTTCGCAAACTTATTATTTTGTAATTTTCTTTCTCAGATATGCATTTTCTTCCTTCTCGGAACCGTAGAACTACTGGAACTGTTTAATTATCTGTTTCATCAAGTTTAAATTGAATGCTAGCATCTTTCTGAGGACTCCATGCCTTTTTAGCACGTTTTGATGGCAACTTCATAATTATTTATAATTGGTTTTTACTTTCCCTTACGTATTCCAAGATTAATTTGAGATGACATTTTATTGCTAATACAAACATCCTTTTTTCTAAGAATGGAAATTAAGAATTCCCATAAGTCATTTCCATGTAGAAAACTTTGGGGTGTTTATGTAAACTGTTCTCCACGTGTAACCAACTTTCTTTGACCCTGGAAGCTTTTGCTTACTATGCACTAAGGAATAAAATAATTGGGCCAAACTTTGAGATACTTTGAGACATGCAAAATAATCTAAGAGCACATGCATTATACATAATGTGTGTAATGGTCTCCGGAAACGTATGTTAAATTAATTGTAAGCTAATCTTATATTTGTAATTCTACCTCTCTGTGTTCAGTGAAACTAGCAATTGCAAATAAATTCACGAATACTGTTGTAGAGTCTAAGAATGAGCTCTCTGCTAACTATTTGCATCCCCAAGTGTTATGGAACCTAATTGCAAGTTTCGAAATAACTTTCACCGTAGTGCTTCTAATTCCCTGAGATACAATATTACTATACTTTTATATACTTAGTGTGTAGATATGTAGGTCCTAAAATCTTATCTAATCTACGTAGCGTACAGATACTACCTTCATTTAAGTATGATCTATCTTAAGTTGGATAAATGTTACACAATTTCTTATCTACCATACATCCACTCGTAATTATTTTTTTATTAGTTTTTGTAAATATTTCAAATAAGCTCAACTTTTCTGATTAAAATACAAAACTAACCCTCCAGTTATCACAAATCACAAGTGTTGATTATCAGCAAATGTGAACAATGCTAGAAAGATTATTGCATAATTTTGTAAATACTAAGTAGTGAATAGTTTGTGGAAGTTACATATTGGTATTGCGTGGTTAATCTGGTTAATGTTGTGTTGTGTAATTGAAATGTCAAAGCCTCGCAATTACACGTGTTGTTCAGGCGTTGACATTACAGCACTGATTGTGGTAGATGCAAGATGCAATAACTCTTTTTCATTTGTTTTGCTCTGCCTTTAATTTACATAAGATATTATTACATAGAACGATGAAAAGGAGTGTCAATTACATTAATAATAAAAGTTCAAGTATAGTTCAAGGTAGACTTGGTAGAAATGGGTATACATAGTACAGATAGTGTAATTTTCTCTTATGTATAGCTCAGTAATAGAATAGAATACTAATTTGTTTTGTATGGAGAGTACAAAGACATTTGCATGGGGTTCATTTGAAGTATTGCTTTACGATGAGCCACCGATTTTGTCCAAATGAAGATGAAGCATAGTATTTCGCTTTAGCGGAGAAGATTGCGTAAAATAAGCAAATTGATATTATGTAAGAGCGGCAGTACTATATGTTTAGTGCTTACAATTGGCATTGGTATCGGGGCTAGTGCCTTGTGGTGATGGAAAACTTAAATAAACTCAAACAGAAGCAGATGGGTTTCGGCCTGTTTAATTAGACTATTCCAATATGCTCTAAGGGTTTCAATGACTTGTTTTCATATTAATCTAGATTGAATTTCACTAAGTACCTATATCAATTATATAATTTGTTGTGGAACCAGGTTAACATCTACTTTTGTAATTCTAAATCTAACGTTTCCATTATGTAAACGCTATGCTGCTGTTGGGGTTAAACGTAATAGTGTAATAATAGGACAGTAAATATGTTAATTACTTTGGCCATAAATAAATCCTATGCTATTACTATTACATAAGTTCCTACTTAAAAATATAATATGGTTATGCTAAATTAGTACCTCTTTCATATAGTACCAGTAGGTCAGTTCAGAATTTGACTGAATGTTTATAACTATGGAACAAAATATAGCATTACAAAATTCAAATTGCTATTAGGCCCTGTCCAATCTCTGTTTTACGTATTAAATCTATCCCAACTTTGTATTTTAACACAGAAAAGGAATCACATACGCTTTGAAGTTGAAAAACATTCCGATCACGTTCAAGAAGGGAAGGTCAAGTGTAGATAGTAGACAACTTTTTTGGCCTTAGCAGTTGAAAATGTTTATTACGCAACAGATCTCTAGAGCTTTTACTACATTTAATTTTCTATCCCTCAATAGATAACACAAACGTGGCTAATTTATGGCATTTTTAATGTGTTGTTACATTATAATTTTATTACTTTTCACACGATACTACCTGTACGTACATCCTGCAACTAAATTATGTCACCTATACCTGTGAGAGAAATGCTTTAGCTAATTTCAGATAAATATGTATTTGGGGTAGTAAGAAAGTATGGAGTTAGGTAACTTAGTTTTAGTTTATAAACTTTTCTTTTCTTGGGAGAAAGTCCTTGAAGTTTTCACCAACTTAAACTTGAAACTGATCATCAAACGAGTGAATGTGATGTGTACACAAGAAACACGCTCTACAGAAGACTTCATTCACGCTTAATCTACACGTGATATATAAACATTTTACAACTATATTAGACTATATAGTAACATAAGGTTAGGGAACAAAGCTACAGGTAAATACATTTAGGAGTTTATTTGTAATTGTTAGTGAAAAGTTTGTCTTGACTTTCCTTGACTTAACTTTGAAATTCGAAAGTTTAAGCGTATGCTATGTGAATACGAGTCCAGAATCATTTTATACATTTGTATACACGAAGGTACTACAATATGCACCTTCTACAAACATTATAACATTTTCATATGTGTTTGTCACCTTATGTCAATCTTATGTACATAAGACATATATCATTTTACATTATACAGTTTAACACTACTAGAGCTGTCAATGTTTATTATTGTTAAAATAAACTAAATATTGTAGCTATTACTATATATGGCTCAATCACTAGAGAGAATACATTTCACTATTTAGCCCTCACGAAGTTACTAGTTCAAAAACTTATGCATGCTACCATATATTACTGAATTTAAAGTTTGGACAGGTTATATCTTGTTAATAAGTAGTGAAACCTTAAACCTACTTTTCTAGGTTATCCATTTCAACACGTAATATTTTTAGTATTTTAACTTGCATTGGAGAGTAAACTTTAAATGTGTAACAAAACAAGTTAACTCCAGACATGGGATGTCTGGGTTATAGCTATAATATGCAGACACTCTTAAGGATTTGAGACTAGGCAACTGGACTTGGATAAAAAAAGAATAATGTTCTGAGGAAATAAAAAATGGAAAGCTTTACAGTATATGAATACATTTCAAAAGCAGCCTGAATTTCCTATTTATTGATGAAAGCCGGATCACCATCAAAATATGTGAGCTGTGTATAGTAGAAGTACAAAAGTAAAATATTCCAAATAGACCGGTGGTAGAGGAAAAGTGGAGTCTCAACTCAAATCAAAGTACAAAAACCGGACGGATGATCAAAGGGAGCATTTGGACGCAAAGCCCAATGTCTACAACCGTGATCACTCTGATCACTGTTAGTTGCAAATAATATAAAAAGTGATGCGATTTAGGTGCAGTTATGATGGCATGACTTTTGGGCTAAGTCGACTTGGCCGACATAGTAGACAATAGAATGTGCATGTGTCTGTCGTGGCAGCAAAGAACAGATAATCCTTTGAAGAATTTTGTGTGACGTGAGAGAATTTTCTCATTTTGCCAGGAGCAATAACTCACATCCATATAGAAATAGTTCTGACGTTGCATAATGGCTCACCCTTCAAATAGAGTTCCTGTTAATTAACAATACGAGACATATTATGAATTCATGAGGAACATTTTAAGCCATTTTAGTGATTACCTTAATATACCTTTTACATTGTAAACATTGCATCAAAAGCGATTCGTCCTTTGTTCACTCATGCCAACCTGACCTTTCCTTATTTGTGCCCAGAGGAAGCAACTTGTTTGATTGTAATTTTCCACACATATGTACCTAAATATTTTGCAGACATACCTACTTACGCCTACTTTCTTTGATGAAGTAAAAGCAGACTACCAATTGCAAGTGCTGTATAGATTAGGTGTAGTGCACATACTTTTCCATACGAGGTTAGGTCATGGTAGCAAAATATCTTTTGCAATAATCTTCAGTTTCCCTGAAGTAGTCACTATATTAACAATAGCAATACTCAATACATAGTCTGTTGTAAATCTCAAATTATTTTCATTCCTTTGTCAGTAATAAAACCATCCTTTGCACTTATCTGCATAGCCGGTTCCTCTATAAATATAATAAGATTTTTAATAGCATTTCCTATCAGCAAGGCAAGGTTACGTCATTTGGCTTTGCTATTACAGCACAAGGTATTATTTTGTACTGAGTTTCATATTTTAGTAAATATTATATATTATATTCATTACTAAAGTACCGACAGATATTACCTTCTACATATTTTACTGCACAAAATGTTCGTTATACCATAACATTTGCTTCTAAAGCATAACGTACGTAAATTCTAGTGTTTTTTGTACATACTAAAAAAGAGGAAGTATTTAAGTCCTCTCTGCATATTTAACTACTATTTGATAGTAACACGTATGTAAAAAATGTCTTATATGTAAATACACTATAGTATTCATATACTGACACATCTAATTTGTTTTCATTTAGCTCTGCATAAAGAATAGAGTATGCTTACGATAAATGTTTACACGACAGGGTACGAACATGAAGTCAAGTCTAGAGCTGCTAAAATCTAACGCTTTATGAAATGAAGGCCAAATGGCTGACATTAGAAGCTGCTTACTCAACTCACTTAATTATGGTGCAATACATATTTGTAGTATGTGTACGTACATGCTTCAAATTCATGTTACCTGGAACTATACCTGTTATGCCTAGAACTTTCTTCGCTTTACATTAGTGCTCGTTTCTTTGCTACTACAAATGTCTTAAGCTTTTTAAGACTTTTTGACTTGACTCTTGACTTTTACGATTAAACACTCCTTTCATAAACCTAATGCATAATAAAATATGCAGTGTGCACACATTTGCTATGTTTTATTGAGTTGCTACTGCCATGCCGTGTCAAGCCAGCCCATTCCACGCCGCGCTAGTCAAACCCACTAGGCAAATCACTTCGTTTCACTTCAGACATGACTTTCTCCCGTTTCTTTTCGATTGAATGTACTGATAGGGAAATGAAAATGGCTACATACGATTAGAACAAGAAAGATGGATTGGATCCGGAATTTTGAACTTCAGGAATAGACGGAGACCCACATTGACAAATACATACTTACTACTGAAAGTAAACGCTTTTAGTATGAGCATAACTTAGCCTACCACCTTCGTTTGTTCGTTTACAATGCAAAATAGCACAACGTGACAGGAAGTTGCAATCGTTTGTAGTTTTCAGTCTAGGCATACTCCATCGTCAAAAATAAAAATTTTTCTTACAAAATTCTATTATTATTATGCAATTTTATGACTTTTTGACTTCAGACGATCTATAGGTAGTATACCTAGTACATGCATATAACAATGTAAAAGTGACTGATATTCGTATATTTACATTTCGGCTCCAGTGATTTACTATCTCACATTGTTATTCACTGAGCTGTGTCTGACGTAATGTAAGCTAGTTTTGCAAGGTAGTTGTCGCAGTAAAACGAACACATTTTTTTACTCCGCAGTAGTAATAGTCTTGTAATTGCTAAAGTTAGAAAAGCAAAACTGGATCTACATAATAAAAGTTGGCTATATATGTAGAGTTTATATCTGTTGTATGTAAACACTATAATATTATAGGCTATAATATTGCATTGTAAATTGAAATAAGATTGTTTATTGGTTTTGTTCGTCCATGAAATAGCTATATACGGTTCTATGTACTCTTCTTTTATGCATGTAACCTTTGCGATACAGAATACACACTACTCTGAATTCGTGCATACGTAAGTAAGACTTAATATCCAAACGTACAGTTAATAAAATAATTACCGTCCTACGAAACAACTTGTGAAACAGTTTATCTTGATGGACGGTACAAAGAAATAGACAAATACATAAGAACAGATATGATATAATATTATTTTACATACTTCCTTTTACAGTACATATTACAGATAAGTGCCTAGTCCTATCATTGATGTTGAATTACTATACTACATTGCTATTATTGCTTTTGATGCAAAAACTGATGATCTACATACAGCCTGAGAAAAGTTGCTCGAAAAATAATTTAAAACATGAAATAATCACTCAGTATACTTTGAAACTTACGTTCAACTCGTAGTTACTACATGTTGAAAAGAAAATTGTTCATTGAATAGGAACAGGAAGTGCGAGTAAGAATTTAAGTATTGCATTTTCTTCGACAAGCTCTGTAGCATTTCCTTAAAAATAATACAAATAAAAATAACAATGCTAACAAATAGATAAGCTTTATGCGACAGTAATAACAGTGTTATTCATTCCTGAACAACTGAAGCACGCGCTTAACAATTGTAGAAAGGAATTAGCATATCATAAATCGCATTTTTCACCTTGAAAATTCAACAAGGAAAACATTAAAGCTTTTGCATAAAAATGAACCTAGTATTTTTCCAATCACAAACCCAAGTTGTAAACACATTGGAAATAACATTGTCAGCACAAGTGGCAATACTATTGTAAGCACAATAGAAGATGACGATTTAATCTAAATTCAGAATGACATTGTGGAAATAATTGAATTGACACGTGGAAATGTACAAGAATATCTATCCCCATTATAAATGTGTCAGTAAACGATCTATGCTGGAATTGGAAATTGATGCCAAATCAATTTTGAAAAAAATATCCTTCAGGTTGTATACTGAGATCAACATTTTCGGGCAACAATTCTTTCAACTGTCAAAGTATCAAACTCAAACTACATATTTTTATGGGTATCACTTGAAAAATATAGCCCTCAAGGCGCTCATAATTCATGACATACTTTTAAATTACAAAATAGGTCAATTGGAATACTACGTTACGTTACGCCCTGAAAATAGGGAAATAATTTACTCAATTAAAAAACACAGTAAAAATGTACGAAGCATTGAGTAGGTATGTTTACTTCTCGTGCGTTGGTAAATACATACACAGAATTGGATGTACATTAAGCCAAAAACAACAAAAAAGAAGAAGTTGGTCTAGTTGGTATTCTGACTTGCTTTTCAGCAAATCCTTTTCGTTTCCCATGTTGATTTGGACATGGGCAATATAGGAAGACTAATCCGAGTCTAGCAAAAAAATTTAATGTAGGTACGATTATAGTATGAAACTGGGATTAGTGAAATGCCATAGTGGGTCGAAGAACATAGAATTGAGTGTGTAATGTGCAGTGTAATAGTATTTGTATACATTTACAGGAAACCTGGATTCTCGCCATGAGTATCCTTCCAACTTGAATAGAATGGGGAGTGAGACTCCAACTACGAAACTGACATATCGTAAAGGTGTTCTCGTTTGTTCATACACGTCTGGAAGTGGAAATGGAAGCGTGAGCAGAAGCAATAGCAACAGCAGTTCCAGACAACCACCACCACCACCGTTACCTCTTCTCCAGAAAACTCAATCTTCATCAGCAGTCCCGTCAAGCAACAACACCAAAAGCAACTCTTCCTCTAGAGAAACGAATATAAATAGGCCAAGTAGTGCAGCCAATAACTCCTCACAGTCAAACTCAACATTAATAAATTCCAGTTGTACTTGCTCTCCAGGAAATACTAGGAAAACCAAAAGTAAAGATCCTACCACTAATTCTTCCACAAAATCAAAAGCCCTGTCGACACAAAACACGCCAACCTGTAACACTTCACAGAAGAAAATCTCAATTTCTCCGAATTCAGCAAGAAAAGAAATTTCCACTATCGACAACAAAGGTGAAAGTCCTATTTGTACGAGGAAGTCCTCTGACTCTAAAAACAAAGAAATTTCTCACAACAGAAACAAAGGTCTTTCTCAAAAAAACTCAAATAGTGAACAAAGAAAACCAGAATACTTGCCCACACCGTTTTCAACTGGTGAAAATCACAGGCCAGTGACCGCGAAGGAATCAGTTGACACACAGAAGGTAACCATTTTACAAAATTTCACATTGTTTAGTCATGCACACCGTAATAATTAATTATACGATCAGATAAAATTGATAATAAATGTGTAGATTGAAGATTGCCTTTTAAATTAAATGCTAGTACATAGCAAAATAGATTATAATAGTTGAAATATTATGTTAATTTTTCTCAAGACCAAAGATTTAGATCTTAAGACAGTGAAAGTACATACATAGTAAGTTGGGGGTGTTGGTAGTGAACTTGATACTACATTTCTATCATTAGTTATTTTGCACTTTTCTCTGGCAACTTTAGCACTTCAGTGTACACATTATGTATTGCTATTTATGCAAGTCGAAACGGCGGAAACGAGTTCACATAAATAATAGAGTAGTAGGCAGTGAGTTTACTGTCTCATAAATGTAGTTTATCTTACTCTGTCACCGTTTCTATTGTCATTTCAAAAGGGTTGGATGTTTCTTCGTTCACACAACGATAGTGTTTAGCAGCATATTTATCACTTTCATGCTATATTTTACATGCAGTCTTTGCCTTGGCTGCCTCTTCCATTATTGTTTGCTTTTATCTACATAAATGTGCTTGCTCTATAGTTTTGCAAACTGTACCACTGTTACTGTTACGGCAGATATATCTAATTTGCAAGTATTATATATTCCAAAAAGGTTTGACAAACTAGTGTGCTTTACGGTGACATTCTATATAGTATTGTTTGTCCTCTGCTAATATTATACGGGATAGTGGTGACATAATTTTATGTACCCAGCTATAGCCATTGTGTGTCTACTTATCTGATAAGCCTGTGAAAACTCATTACTTATTCCTTTATGTTCTAATAATAACTACAGAGCAAACAAAAGGCGATTGCTTCGTTGACTATGACTTCCTTAAATGCTGCAAATAAATATCTAAAATAAAAATACATAGAAACAAAAGTACAGTAGTTAGAGTATGCATAACGGGAGTTAATGTACATTGGACCATACTGCAGACTGCAGAAGTACGTACTTTGTAATTGCTAGTAAAATGGAAATTTAATAAGTACCAGTACCCAATCTATTTTTATCTATATACTGCAAGGCTAAAGTTAAAGTTTATTGCAGTTAAAAAGATAATATATGGATAGTTTGTCGCAACTAATTTGTTTCAGAACAATGAAATTAGATTATTTCATGGTAGCTCAGTGGTATCATTAAGTACCAAAGCATAAAATTGCTTCCGTGATCAGAATATGTAAA
>JABASH010004062.1:0-14908 GCA_019776445.1 Tomocerus maximus | reverse complement strand
TAATAAATACTAATACATTACAATCCATGCACGTAAGTAATAAATTCTTTTAGTGTATGACAGTACATATATAAACACTACAACTCTATTATACTTATGTAGACGATACATAGATGTACGAAACTATTTTTTATCTCTAATCAGCTAACTAATTTAATTTGTTGCGCACTACAAATAATAGCATAATGTCTTTACATATGAAATTGTACAAATAATGAATTCCAGATTCTAGAGTTTGCAACAATATTTGTATTCTTGCAATATTTTATATTCTGATGTATCTAGCAGTGGTATTTCTAGGGATAAGGGAGATTTGCAAGATTCCAAATTAAAGCTTCGTAAATGTCAATGCCTTGTAGAAAAGTATTTTCATTGAGAAACTCGTCGTTAGCATGTAAAAGAACAGGATGGTTATTTATCGGTGAAAATCCTAAACATGGGATTTTTTCCTTGCGAACATAACGAATGTCGGTAGCTCCAGGAAAAATCATCGGCTCTAATTGAAGTCCACTGTCATATCAATAGTAAACAGAGTTTCATTAAAAATTCAGCTGTCTTTAATTTAGTATGTTGTTTACTATTATCATTGTTTGAATACATATTTAAGTTACGTTTTAAGGTATATAGAAATGCACACTTTTGCCACTTACATGTTGTCGCAAGTTTCCTTGAAACTGTTACACCAAATATTGTCTTCGGTCATGGCAGTCTCTTCTCTGTAATCTAAAGTTTGCAGGATAAATTCATAACTTACATCCGATCCTGCTTCTTCTGCTATATTATCCAGAAATGTCTTAACTTCCGTAGATTTCCAACTTGGTGTTATACGTAGGTCAAATGACACAGACATTTCTGCAGGTACAACATTCATCTGTACGCCTCCCTGTTCAGCCAAGATTGTTAAAAAATTATATACATAGATTCTCAATTCAGATCAATAATTGGTGTACCCGACCATGATGTACAATGCCCGTTGGAATAAATTTTACGCAAACCAAATGTAACCATTTTCAGTAAAGATAGTTTTATGATTTACCTCTATCATTGTCATATTAACAGATGTTACATCACCAAGTCTTAAAGCTGGATCATTTTGTAATCGGTTCTTTTCTGACGTTCTGAATTCCATAAATCTGTTTATGATGTTTTGAATTTTTTCTGCAGCTGTATTCTCATGAATGAGTAAACTGTGTCCTGTAGTTCCTCTTGCTGTGTATTTCACTTCTGCTCTTAAAAACAATTTTTAGTTAATAACAATATATGAAAGTGGATACAGTTCATCAATCTAACATGCTACTGCGAAATACACAAAATTGGATTCATATACTCCAGAATGGTTTCAAAATCTATCTCCCTTGAGATAAGATGTCATTTGTTTTAGTCATAGAAAAACACATTTTGCTGATACAGTGTCTCAGAGCATTGGTTTTCTTAACGAACGGGATTTTAACATTAGTCATAGATATGATATGCCATGTATCAGTAAATGGCATTTCTACGCACCACTCTATTCAGGATATTACATAGAAAATCTCTTAGACATGGAAATTGTTTTCTCCATGTTGTATAAACAACTGACTATCTAAACATTTCTGGATACCATTATAGTACAAAATACAATACCATTTTATAGACACATTATTTTCCTACACAAAAGTTAAAAGTCAAAGTGTTTAGCCGTCGTTACCTTAAAACTATTCCAATTCAAATGCTTAAATAACTCAATATGTAAATGCTACTTACGACAAATTGCTCGTTCAGCATAAGACAAAACGAATCCTTCAGTCTCACTGGCTATACCCTCATCAAGAGCAAAGCCAACATTGAGATTCACAAACTCTTCGGATTTCACAAAAGGTGCCATTCCGTTTCGACCTCCTATCTCTTCATCTGAGACAAATGAGAAACAGTAGTTAACTTTAGATAATTATTAATTCCAATTGATACGAAAGTTTCAACGGCAGATGACAAACCTGGGACAAACACAACATGAATATCTCGTAAGGGTACGAACCCTTTTTCTTTCAGTTTTCGAATAGCCTCAAGATACTGAACTCCAATACATTTAGTGTCTTGTGCACCTCTGGCGTAAATATTTCCAGCAGCATCTTTTTCTGCCCCAAATGGTTCATGGGTCCATTGACTCTATAGGAAATATCCAATAATAATGTTAGAGACGACTCTGATTATTATTGGTGTAACGATGTAAGACAATTCCAAGTTTTTTCGTTCTGAAAGTTCTGATTATATCAGAACCATGAAAAGATGCATTAGGTACCTCATTAACAGGAACTACATCTATATGAGAATTCAGCATAATGGATTTCAACGATGATTTTTTTCCTTTCCAAGTCAAAACAACAACGAAGAGTCCGGGGGCAGGAAAGTTGACTACCTGCAACTTTAAATTCATTTCCATAGCTTGTACTTTTATCCATTGTATACACGCTCCTGTAAATTAAAGTTCATTAGTATTTGATTTGGATGGAAGATTAGATTATTATAGTAGTTTAATATTAACGTATATAGTATTGCATGTATAGACAAAAATTTGCATATGAAACGGCTAACCGTAATCAGGATTTGGATGGACAGATTTAATTCTGAGATACTCCCGAAATTTTGTAACAGATCTGTCCTCGTCGGTCATTTTGTTTGACAGCTTAATATAGGTATTCTGGTGATAGGGTGTTTAAATTTAAATATGTACCTATTGAATGCGTACGTACTTTAATTTTCCGGCTTAAATTCACAAAATCGTGTAATAGTATAAAATTCTGTGACAAATATTGAAATCTTTGTTTGCTTCAAACGGTATACTGTGTGGCTTGTGACAATTGGTTTTCGGCTGTTCTGTTTAAAATTCTAGGTCAGCAGACAGAGATGAATTTTAGCTGCAACTTATGCAGAGAGATTCACATGGGATAGCAGCAGAAATAAAATGCTCATCTTGATATGTTGCTCTGTGTAAATCCACGTTGCCTTAACTTACGATATTCCTACGATGTATTTGCTAAGCATGGCGAGACATAGTTATAAGGATACGAATATTATGAACACACGAGTTTAACCTTTGCACGTAAAATGCAACATGAATACCCAGAATTTCTTTTCCTCATATGTACATGCTTGAAAGAGTTGATCTTCATCCCAGAGTGAATTCAATGATATTATGTGTATTAGTGTATTCAATCTGACATTCAGCAGCTGACTATGGCTAAAACGAAATGTTATGCACACAAATCTAGACTTGGCGAAATACAGATTGCAAAGAGCATTATTCTTTACACAAATGTACATTCATACATTCAGATGCATTTTTGTACGAGTAACTTGCGATGATCTCTAACTGAGATTCTCGAATGAAACTATATGGATTATCTATGATGCTAGATACTGCCAACTACTCTTGGAAGTACATGTACACTGTTCAAATGTTCGGTTGCGGAATTTTATCATCATGTAGTATTGTCCTTATATTTTTATAAACAAATACCTCTAAGATATCCTGGAAATTCTGCACCGTCTCGTAGAAATTCGGAATAGTCGGATAGGGATACGAATAGAATCCGAGTCATCTGATTTCGTGAGGGTACCTATCACATTGTATGTTTATACTTTTACATTGAAGCGTAGTAATAGGTAGTTCAAGTCAACATCTGTACAAGTCTGTGTCAAACACATTCATTTCAGCAAAAGAAGAACCTCATTAAAGGTAGTGATGCAGACTTGGTAAGTCTATAAGCGATAAATTTCTCTTAAAAATCGATACTAAGATCTTATAACGTACCCCTAAATTCCTTCATAGAATGCATGTCATATCTTTTGGTTCAAATTATAATTGACCCATCATTATATCTACAAGGAGTACCATCAAAGTACATACCTATAGGTAAAAGCTATTATTGATCTTGATGGGGGTATGTGAATTGTGATATCGGTATATATTATAATACGGAAGTATTGGATACTGACAGTGGAAACTGCGTCGTTTGAAATCTGTCTTGAAGAATCTTCTGGAAAAGTTTACTTGGGGAGAATTATTCCAATTTTAACAATAGATACTTGTTCAACTATATTTGGGATGAAATAAAAGGGGTTTGGTTTGGAAGGGTTTATTGTTAGTTTCTTTAATGCATATGCAAATGGAACTGGCCAAACTCTCCTTGGTACACGAATGTCTATTCTAAATTGTGTTGATGAGACACATGGTACTAATCCCTATTTTTATCTCAACAGGTAGGAAATTGGACTTTCTTCCATTGCGAATGGCTTTCTCCTCGGAAGTGAAAGTGAAGTAGAAGCAAACAAGCCCGGATATTCATTTTTTCACAGATATTTAAATTAGCATCTGAGATAAGGACTTGATGATATTTAATTTATTGGTTACTTATTGAAAATGTCCGATGCCGAGGGCGACGGTGACCAAGCGGATCAAGAAGTAGTTGCGAACGAAGATGATTTCGGTGAAGATCATTACGTACTAAATGAAATTGTCATTAATAATGATGAAGAAGATGCAGATAATGAAAACAACAATGTAGATCATTTTGGGGATGCCAACGAAGAAAATGATAACTACAACGATCATTTAGGAATCATCATTTTGGACGAGGATCCAGAGAATGAAAATCCATATTATCATAGAATAATTCTAGATAGTGACGACGATGACGGTGATATCGATAGTTCGGATACTGACGCTGAGCGACCGGAAGAAAACTCATGTGAGTGAATATGTTTAATGAAGATATTTTATCGTTGTTGTTGTTTTCCTGAACAACGGTGGAAAGTGCAATTATAAAAAATCATAAAATAGCAGCGGTTTTGTGAAAAGCTCACTTTGGTTTGACTCTTATAAGACAAATGTAACAATAATGTAATATACAGATAAAAGTTTCTAAAGAGAGCTATACAATTACATAACCTGGCAACAACTCTCGCAAAGACCTCACTAAACTGTGAAATTCATCTTTGACTCCTCCGATTTGTACTGAAAAAATGAACTGATAGTCATGGAACGATTAATTCGCTTTAACTGTTTCTCTTGGATGCGTTCGATTCGTCGATTGCCAGCTCCAAGTATTCAATCAAAGAAATCAAATTACATGATACCCCTTAATTTATGCATTTATACCATTTCTATATGAATATTTATAAGTTTTCAGTTTGGATCTGGATTTACCTCCCACATGCTCTTTGACCTGTCTCTTTGTATTTTTTATTTCTGATATTTTGTGCTTTTAGTACGGCTGATAGTTATATAAAATATCATTGTTTACGCAGAACATCCGAGATGTCTGAAGGGTGTTCATGTTATTATTCGTGTATTGCTCTTTTCGTTTTCTAAATTGTTTCTTAGTATTTATCTAAGAATATATTGCACTAAAAATCTACATATCTCTTGTATATGCGTAAAGATCAAAACAATTTTAGAAGCTTGTAATTTCCCTGCTATTTTCCCAGAAACAGGGAACTGATTTAATTTTCCCATTTATTTTGTTTTAGTGGAAGTTAGTCAAGATCCGGAAATTCCGGCGGCACCAATTTCTGGGGAAGCAGCACAATTTGATCATGAACTTCCGGGACGTCACAGTGTTAGTACCTAGTACAGAACAACAAATTAAATTATAGGGCTAAAAGCAATATATATTGATAGAAAGGCTTTTGACAATTCATTTTTGACAACGCAGTATTTGGGGGAAGGAATGGAAGAATTACAAGGCCGAACGATTTGGGAGGACGACGAAGCATTGACCCATGAAATCCCTATTCTTGCTATGAATCTCACACTAGTTCCCGGACAAACTCTTCCACTGACTATATTTCACGCTACTTTCCAAAACGCAGTTCGTCGTTGTGTTGCGAAAGACCGGATGTTCGGCATCGTGCAAATGGAGTAATCTACGAAATAATTTTGCCTGTACATAACCCAAACCTGTTTTAAATACATAATAATTGTTCTGATAATTTAAATTCCAGTACGGATCATTTTCCCGGACAGACAGTAAGCAGAGGTGCGTTGGGAACTTTAGCAGAGATATACGAATTCCAAGAAGAAAGTGATGTCGAAAATCCCTTACAAGCTCCAATTTCTGCAAGCTTTGCTTTAAAAGTAAGTTCTAATTAAGCCAAATGTTATGTAATAAGAATACATAATAATTGGTGGATGGGATGAATGTATCAAGAATTTTCTCGTTTTTAGGCGAAAGGTCGCTCTCGATTCCTAGTTTTGAGTGTGCGACGGCAAGGAGATGGGAATTTAATGGGTAAAGTCAGAATTCTTCCGGAGGTACGCTTAGGACAACTGATGTGTAGGATTCCTTCGCCTGGAAACGTTCGCTATATTTTTCCTCAGCAACAACTGATACCAGACGCCGACCAACCGAATTCCTCGCGATCCTCTAGCTTCTCCTCAGTTAACCGCTCGACTTTGGTAGCAGCAAGAAATCAAAGAAGTTCTGAAGAATTAGAGTCCCAAGATTCACATGGGATTGATACGGCTATTCTTCGCAAAAACAAATTGAAACACGAACAACGTTTAAACCGTTATTGTGCTGCATTTACACCATGGCCTAGCTTTGTCTACAATCAGTACAGTGACAAAATTCTCGTTGATAAGCTTCATCGGAAGCTATATGAATTAAAAGGACTGATGTCAACTGTTGGAACTAGTATCCCTACAGACCCAACTGATTTGAGCTTTTGGATAGCTCAAAATTTAACCATGGAAGATTCCATCAGAAAAACCATCTTGCGAATGGACAATGCTGTCGAAAGATTACAATACGAACTCATGATCCTTCAGAGATTGGTAACCTATTAGAGAATCTCCACTAATAATACATAGTGAAACGCACTACAACCTGAAATTAAAGTAATTGTTTTGTTGATTCAGTGTCAAGTCGTTACGTGTGCTAATTGTCGTTTGAGCATTGCGAATCAAAAGGATATTTTTGCTATGTCCATTGAAGGACCGACGGGAAATTATGTGAATCCACATGGTGTCGTGCACGAAACTATTACAGGTATGTATTTACTTAAAGTCAATCCATGTGTATATACACGCATGTTTGTAGATTCATTGGGTTTGAACACGAAGTTCATGGAAAAAAGTTTGCCATTTTTATCTAGTACCTTGTAGGCTATTGTTTATCAAAATTTCCAAACATTATATTATACACAATATTGAGACATGCCTCTCGGACTCACACTATTGTACGATCAACAAGCACTTGTGGAAAGCAATTTTAGATCTACTTTGATACTGTGATATGGAGTATGTCTATAATATTAATTGGTATTAAGAATTCATGTTAATCTAGCGTAATAACACTAATAACTTTTAATTTTAATTGACAGTGTCAAAAGTGAAAGGAGCTGTTCCGATTGGGGGTCCTTCGACTGAAGCCAGTTGGTTCCCTGGGTAAGTATGAGTATACCAACGAATCAAAGTGAATAGTTGCTATATTTTTTTTATTTCCAAATATATTTCAAATTCCTTTCTACAAAATATTCAGTTCGTGTAAACGAGTTTTCTAATAACTACATACAGATTATTTCATAGTAATAAACGGGTAAATTATTCAATTCAGACTCTGAAGGTCAGAGTCGATTAGGCAAAGATAATTACTTGTAATTCAGTCAAAAATTCACTATTTACATTACAATGAGAAATTCCAGCCACCTTTAAATACATTTGATTCTTCTTACGATGTTACGGTTAAAATTATTTTACATTTTGTTACTAGAAGTGGTCTTTATACAGATAATAATCCAGTTGTAATTGTATGTAGGGATTTAGATTTAGAAAGACTAGTAAAATTAACTTCATTGATTTTTTGTAGCCTGTCATATATTGCATTATTTTCAAGTTCATATGTACTTTTTATTTTCAAATAAGTTTCAGCAATTTTGTAGCTATTAGCGTAAGTCATAAACAGGATTTTTGCAATAAGTTAATTAATATTAGTATTTGAGCTAAGACACTTAACAGTTCAGAAAACAAACTTAACAAATTAAAGTTTCAGATATAAAGCAAATCCCTAAATTGTTCGTATTATTATTAACACAGATTTAATTAAACCATAGAGAGATTAATAAAAATGATTTATTACTATTTTAGGTATTCCTGGACCATTATGCAATGCAGACAATGTAGAAAACATCTGGGGTGGAAGTTCAAAGCTGTAGGCGGTCGGTTGAAGCCGAGCAAATTTTATGGGCTTACTCGGAAATCTGTAAGACATGATTTTGAATCAATTTCAGAACAGGAGGATATTGTGTAATTATTTAATTAGACCACGAATTAATTATAATTTATGCAACTTGCTAGATTTATCAATATTTTCTAGTAATTAGTATTCATTAATTTCAAATCGAAACGAGTAATTTTGTAATCAGCGTTTCAGTGTCCTTTAAATTATTAATCTATTGTTCAAAAAGAAAAATTACTTATGTGAACCGTTTTTCGAGCCCTATAGTCCTTCCTTTGAGCATTAAGTACAAGAAAGAATATTCAATAAATTTATCTAAATTACATTATTTATAATTTAAATGTAGTTTTAATAAACTTAATTGCTGTTACTAGCTTAAATTTATGGCTCATTGAATAGATGTTCAAAGTTTAGATCGGATTAGTTGTAAAGCATTCAATGAACAATTGACTATGAGCCTATAACTATTATTAGTTTAGTGTCAAACATGTAGCTGTGGTTGTGTGTGGCAGAGCATTTACGATATACCCCTCCCCAATTGTATTGCCATCTATTCTTAAATCTTTATCGAATTCACACATTTACTAGCTATCGTATGAAATTAATCAGATGTAGAGTAGATGCAGTATTAAACTAAGACTAAAAAGCAATCAGTAAGTAATGCCCAAAATAGCCATACTAACTCTAATTGTACGTTTTCTCTGTTCTGCTACGTAAAGCTTTCACTATCATATTATTACTATCACAATTATACCTAATTACGAGAATTATATCTATTTACCATAAACGTAGATAGTTACTTGTACCTTTTAATATTTAGTATGTAGCTTTACTCTTAAAGAAGTCGAATTACAAAGTAGAATAATATGCACCGAAGAAGTACCAAACCATGAAGGTCAAGACAAAAGAAAGAACGCATTGGAACGCTCGCTTAAAATATTTTTCACTGTATATAAAACTATGTGTTGAGTTTGGGGATGTTAAAGAACAAAATGTTTTCTCATTTATAGAAATATTTTTTCCCAATAAATACTTGTCTATTCTTAGAAAACAAAACAAATATCGATCGATAACTTATTCTATATTTATATCCTACTGATGCGTTCAACTTTTCTTTCAGGATTGTATTTATATGGTAATAGCCGTAATACTAATCTACGTCTTTATATTGAAGGTTTTTCAAAAGTATAGTAGCTAACATTGTTTAGTGTTTAAGTCATCATATTAATCATGCCAATTGTAATAGGATATATTGACTGAATGAATAATGATATGTAAATGTTGTTCAGAAATTAAAATTGAATACAAATATGAACAGATTTGGAAGAGTTTTACTTCATGTTGTATGCAAACTAGTAATAATACCTTGGCCCACGATTTCTTAACATTTTTTAAATAAATATAAAAATATAATAGTATTATAAATAAATCCAAATCGTACACTTATTACTAATTAATCTTAATATTTATATAATAGTAAGCTTAAATGAATAATGTTTTTAACAGTTGTTTACAAGGAACTGCTCAGTTTGAATTGTTTACCTGGATTAATTGATCGAAATCCGCAGTGATGTTGTTTGATTCTAAATGACTTCCATTGGGCTACTCATGGAATTATCCCCTGAACTACAAAGGCCTGGAATAATTGGTGGAGCAGGGGGTTCCATTAAGCTGCTTGTGCTGTCGGCACTAATACGATCCCGTAAGTAGTCCGTATTTCCATTGTTCATATGAGGGTCTACAAGATTTGGAACGCGGTCTTCCGACTCTTCCATTGAATTTTCATCTTCAGGGTGGGGCATTGTATCAGATGTTGTATTAATTTCAGTAGAATTTTGTTTATCATCCCATTCAATTTTAAATCTGAATATATTCAAATGACATTGTTTATTATTTATAGGCACTTTAAAAATTCCATTGAGTTGCAATTATAAGTAAATAATGAATACTCATGTACGCTACAGTAGCACCATAATACTGATCAAGATCAAACGTATTAAATTAACAAACACTTACCGGGTAACTCGAGGCTGAGTAGCGAGTATATTACGTACAAGCTATTAGAAAAATTGAAAACAAATTCCGGAAATTAAGCCAAATGCCCATCTTAATGTTATTGCTAATTACATTTATACCAATTTAAAATTTTAAACTTCCAAACCTTTTCATAAGAGGGAGTGGCAGGTGGATTCTCTCGCATTTCTTCATCTGAGTATTCGTTGTTGACGTAATAGCCTACTCTCACAAATTCTTTTCCTCTATAAGAGCAAGTCAATAGAACAACAGTCACTCCAACAGCGTCAGCTACAGGAATTTTACTAGTATCAGGGGGGTCGGCCTTTAATGGATAAAAGTAATAATTTTATTAAATAATGTACAATTTCACATTATTATAACCATGACTAATGTATATATAGCAATAGTTTTGGGCCAGAATCATATAATTTTTAAAACTTGTTTGAAATGCGCATAGGAATAACTCACCTGAAAAACAAACATGTGCCGCCCTTCAGGTACAGGTCCAACAAACACAGAGTCTAATGTTTGATCATAAGCTTCACTTTCGGCAGATCCGACATACACAATTTTCCATTCAAGATCTATCAGAAAGGACAAAAAATGACATCATTATTTAAACAATTTGCATAGCTTCAAACGAGATTATGGCCATGATATCTTTGGTTCTTAAAAGGTTAATTCGTTAATTGGCAAGTCATTATAAAGCTAAATAATAAAATCTCTTCTACTTAGTGGACACGGTGCCCATTTACTCAAAATCGCAGGCAGGGAGGCACTAGCACTATGAACAAGTGCCCCCTAAATCGTGGGGAATAAATGAATAGCTATCAAACTATCAACTATCTATTATTATGAACTAAACAAAAAGGGAACCTAATTTTCACAGAGTCTACCTACCTTACATTTGATTAGAATATATATTATTACATATATAATATATGTAACAACATACACCTTATTTAAATCTAATTTTGAATTTAGCAAGGAATAAATTGAATTTTTTACATACCTTCTTTTAATTCTTCAATGCATTCAAATGTTATTTCAAATTGAAACGATGAGAAAAATGGACAAGGGTTATTAAGAACCACAACATTTGAGACATGAACCTTTGCCATTGTTATTTTGCGGTGGACACCACTTGTCACCTACCACCTGCAATAAAAATAAAGGCCAAATCAATAAAATTCAAAATTCTACCATTTCATTAATTCTGTACACCGTACGTTTTGGGTATCTATAATTTGGTTAGTAAATCAGTAATATATTTAGTATCCATTTTTAAATAAACCAAAACCATCTGTCAAAATGTGACAACTAAAATTAAGACTTAACCTTTTTGATAATGATTGAAAGAACGAACAGGCTCTGCCCTAATATTGTCCACAACTATCAAAAATACTTGACGAATATTGGTATCCTCAGTAGTTGTCACGTTGTCAGTATTCTGTTATAATGGATTTTTGATTTTACTTTGACTTCCGTCCCGTCGTTCCCAATTCGTTCTCTTTGTCTTGCACGGTTTTGGGATTCTTGTCCAAGAGTAGAGAGCCAGTGAATAATTATCAGAGCACCGCTCACCGGGGGGAAGGTATCAAATAAATGAAGTTAGTTGGTGTATCCGGCCCGGGTAAAAACTGGAAAATACTACTACTACAACTCTGCTGGAGCGAATACTGCAATGTACGATAGTGGAATTCTTTATTTGACCGACGAATCAGAATCGTTGGCGCCTCAACAGAAGAAGCACAAGCAGAGAACAGATCCTACAAGACTACAAGGTAGATATTTTTATTTTTATCCTATGCTAAAGATGAAGTTGAGTGCTGAGTGCTGAGTTGAGTAGTAGGCTATTAGAGGTTCGCTCAGTTTGCTGTTTTTATAATTTCACTTGTTTCGCTCTGTATTATCCATATCCATTTTTAGTAATGCTCTATAAAAAGCCACTTTTTTGCTAAAATAGACACTTTATGCCAAATTATGCCATAGGCCATAGACCAATAGACCTAACAAAATTTAGAAATATTATTCATTAGGTAATGGTTGAACTTTAAACTGTGTTGGCCTTCATTATGCTCACTTTTTCACCGTTCCCTATGTTCTAATATGCATTAAACTTTCACTTCGTTTTCACCAAAGTGAAAGAATCATGAAAGAATTTACTATTTACTGTCCCAGCCCCGGCTCCATGTACAGACAAGCCACGCATACAGTAGCACTTCACCTTTCTCTATGGAGCCTCCATAATGAATGGGACAATGAGAGTTTAAGTTTATAGGTTTATAATGGTGAAAGTCATATGAAGCGTATATTTGGTAGGTATTTAGAACACGCACACTGTAGTTGTGGTTGTGTGTATGTGTTTATGGTTTATGGATGACTACCTTTGCTTCGATGAGAACAGCTCTTAAGATCAACTTACAGTTTTGAAACTATTATATTTCGAAAGTCTCTGTCTAGGGCCCCCGAAGGGCAGGTTTTTGAAAAAACGATTTTAAGTGCATGAAATCCATATTTGAAAATAAAAAATTTAAGTAAGAATTTATATTGAGCTGCCAAAAAAGACATTTGTCCCTATTTCCAATTTAAAATTGAAACCGAACGGCAAGCCGTAACAACAGAAGAAGAGTAGCAGTAGAAAGTCAAAGAAGCTAAATTTTGACTATCAAAATGCATAGAAAGTCAAAGCAACTAATTTTGACTATAAAAATGCATAGAAAGTCAAAGCAACTAATTTTGACTATAAAAATGCATAGAAAGCCAAAGAAAATAATTTGGACTATCAAAATGCATAGAAAGTCAAATCTACTAATTTTGACTATCAAAGTGCATAGTAAGTCAAAGCAACTTGACTATCAAAAAACGCTTGATATGTAGTTTTTCTCAGCCTTTGCAGATTAACTTTGGGAACGGCGCCGTAAAATGTGAAAGTGCGGTCCCTAGAGTATGTGCTTTCACTCCAATGTGTTTGAGTAGGGAAAACTCCCTACGCGGAGATAAGCATTTTGGATAAGGGTACAGATAAACGGAACAGCTTGTCAGAAGCCCCCAGAATGTACTAAGGGCCTATGAAAGCCTTTTTTCCAATTTTAAATTGGAAATAGGAAAAAATCCACCAGTTTCGGCAGCTCAATGTTAATTTCCTATTCAAATTTTTATTTTCAAATATCTGCCTTTAGATACATGCCTTAGATAGAAACCTCTATTTTCAATACAATTGTATACTTTCAATATATATATATACTTTCAATACTCTAGACACCCTTAAGTCCAAAGTAAGCAGTATAATAAAAGATAGTTCCGGTGTGATGATGATACTTCTAAGGCCAGGGTTGTATATAAAAAGTAATTAAAGGCTAGTCAAAGTCATGAATCATAGTCGTGATTGTGATTCGTGGTACTATATCTATCTATACAACCTACGGTAAAAGTTTTTAGCATTTAACTAACATTAACAATATTGTTTGTCCATTGAAAATGATGTCATGCTCAGGATTGAACTGCTCATGCGAATGTTTGTATGTGTAATTGTGCATACATTAACATAAATATATTATACCATAAATAAACGTACAAAATTGGAGATGGAGCTATATAAACAATTCAGATATACAAGGTTCACAACAAATGAAATGAGGTTTAAAACTTTTAGTCCATGCCACACCTAAATCGAAACAGCGTGTTGTGTAAATGTACTTATTTTAAACTCCTTCATTTATTTGGTGACAAAAAATAAATAATTTGAATAGGTAGATTCAATAAGACAATAATTTGTTGTTTTAGATTATAAATTATTATTTCTGCTTTCCATACAAAATAGTTTTCTAATAATTTCTAACGTTCCATTTTGGTACTTAACAAGTGCCAAATGTTGGCATATAGGCAATAATATTATGAGATGCCTTAGGACAACAGCACCATTAATAAGTTTTTCATAATTTTGCACGAACAAAAATTCTATACATGTTACCCGCATATGTATTTACTACTAGTTTTTATCGTAAGCATGTTGTGTTGTAAGTACCTGCATTATCGGTACATCATTCTTACACGTAAGATTTAAAATATCAACTGCGAATTGACAAGCGACGCGAGGACAATTAGATAATATGTGACTAAGATAAACAAAATTAATAATGTAGTTGATGTATCGATAATCACTACAAGACTACACCTATATTGAGAAGCTTTCACCGCAGCCACAAGTTCCTTTGATATTTGGATTGTTAAATACAAATTCAGAGGCTAATTTGGTTTCTTGATAGTCCATTTCTGTTCCTAGAAGTGTTAGTTGAGCCTTCTGATCAATCAAAACACGAACACCTTAAAAGTAAGAAGAGAAAGTTATTATAATTAATGTTAGGTAACATTTTATGTAAGTTCTCGTACACGGCAAAAATTATTACTACCAATGCTTAATATATTCAGCGCTCAGTGAACTCGGATCGGTTGAGTTCAACCATTTTCCACTGCATTTACTCATTTTCGTTTCGCAGTCGACTTTTTATGGTTAGAATATTTCTTCGTAGCAATTGCATCTTTATATCAGTTTTAATAAGGTAATATAATGACTTCATTAGCAAAATAACCGGTTCTAGGTCATAAGACCTACTACAATAAGACCTACTGCAGAAACACCTACGCAATAACACCTACTTACAATAAGACCTACT
>JABASH010004061.1:0-14909 GCA_019776445.1 Tomocerus maximus | reverse complement strand
CAGTTGACATTTTTAAATTCGGTTTGGTTTTATTCGAGTTCTGCGCACAGACGTAGAGTAGGAAACCCCATGTAAACCAACGAAGTCACCCTAACCTTAATACAACATCACAATATATTTTAAAATTAATTAATATTAGAGCATAAAGTTTACATATTATTATCATTATTACATTATATAACATTTATACATAATAAGTTAAGCATTCTGCTAAATCCTTAATTAGATTTGATTAGACAATAAAACTACACGTAATATTTATTTGAAGTCTGCTTGGCTGACAATATAAACCCATTATATCGTTGGATAAGCCTTGGATTGAATGTAAATTATACAAATACAATACAACACTGGTAGATTCAACATTATTAATCCATTTAGACTAGTTCTAGCTCTAATTTAACAAGAGTTGAAGGGTAGAGTAAAAGTAAAGTAAAAGTCTACTCTGTAAAGTAATAAAGTAAGTAATACCTTGACAGTGTTGACAGTGTCGGAAAACTGCAATTCACAAATACAGATATGCTATTTGCATCGCTGTAGACAGCCTAGACAGGTAGCTTGGAACTGGAAGCTGCAAGTGTTTCAATTCAACAGTAAAATAAATAAGGAAAGTAACATTGACAAATGGATGGAATTCAAAATTAAAACACGCTATGGTTATTAAGTAAAATATTTGTAATAATTTACCTATATATGCTCCTTAACCGAAGAGAGAACCTAAAATTCCAGTACTTTTGTTCTTTGTTGACCTAAACACCATAATGGTATCTTTAAAATACGATTTTCTGGCAGCAGTACGCAGAACACTCTGTGCCTCCATATCAACTTCGTAACCCAATTTTTGAATTTTGTCAATGATGTAATTATTACTGCGAAGATTCACATGTTCGATTCCTTCTTCTTTTTCAGCCGCCCAGCTAATGACGATCCCTTTCTTGTTTACTCTATCTAAGTTGCCAATGAAAATATCTTCGAATTCTTTTGAAATATGTTCGCCCGCTTCTAAAGAAAGGGCCCAATCGTGTTTTGAGAAATTAATCGGTTGGGTTAAATCAACGATGGCACAACGTCCCTCAGAAATTTCAAAAGTCTTCAAATCTTTAACATAGCAAGATGTTAATATATTCGCAGCCATTGCATCTCTCGAGTAGAGCCCCATTCCAGCACCCAGATCAATAATAGAAACAGCATCTTCAGATTTCCAAAAGCTCAATAAACCTTCGGATAAAGTTTTATCGTAGGCATGAGACTTCACGATTCGCTCTCCTACTCCTGCCCAAAATCCACTTGGGTCGGTATAAGATGAATCCTCACTTGCAAACAATTTGATCAAAACTATAAGGCCTAAGCCAATTGCAAACTGTTTGGAAAAAATAAATGAGAATCTGACATTTATTAGCAAAATTATCATCAAAAAAATCATACCCAGCACAAGTCATTTTCGAGATTATTTAAAATTATATTTAGAAATGAATTTACCAATGCAGCTATTGATACTCCCCATAATGCCAGTCCACCACTCAGACGATGAAAACGGCGTTTTGTTATCCGTAGAGGTGCCATTCTTTTCAAAACTTGGTCTGAGTCCGATTGCATATTGTTTTACCAGAAAGTGTAGCCGTATAAATTCAAAATTGAAAAATAATGCCGATTTAAGATATTAGATAACTGGATGGATTACACAAAAGACAAATTAGCAATTAAAATTCTGACAAAAAAGAAGGGAAAATGAAAATACTCACACACTTCGGTCCTGGATCAGGATCTTGAAAACGGAAGAAAAAACAAAGAGGGTTGATTCGTTGATTGTACTTATAGGTGATTATTTCCATAATCACGTACAACATCAGTGAGAAAGTGAGAAATAGTCACCCTGGCGCATGGCGGTGTGATCTCACAATCGCAGGCAATTAATATGCCGGGATTGCCAATTGACTGAATTCAACATTCCACAATCATCGATCAAAAATCTTGATTCGAGATTCAATTTTGAATTATTTGTATTCCTACAAAATATTCACCATCAATTTCTAGTAATTATATAGGCAATTATATATAGATCCTGGAAAATGTTTTTTGGATTTTGACAAATGAAAATTTGAATTTTCATAACACAAATACGGGACTTTGAGTGAATACGAATAGCATCTTTTTCACGGGTAAATCTGAAACTTGATCTGAAACTATTATACTTTAGGTCTTTATAGGTCCCACAGGATGTATCAAGCAATAGTTTAGAAGAAACAGAAAAATGGAATTTACGTATTTATTTAATTAATTTGCCTAATTAAAAATAGCCTCGTTCAGAGTTCTTAAGAGGTTAATTGAGAGCAACTGTAAGCTGTAGGTGTATTATGGTGAATACAATATACTTGCAGAAATAAGGAATAAGGACTGAAGATTCAGTCCCTGGAAAAGTATATAGCTCAATTGAAAATGTATGTGTGAGAGTGAAGTGAACCGGGTCGGACATAAAAACGTGATCCTCAATTTGGTTGTGGCATGGACGATGAGGTGACCTTTGGCCTCTAAACAAGACATAACATAACGAGGCTCTATAAAGTGAATGCTGATGTTCATGATGATGATGATTTTCTAGCCCGTTGTATTAATAAGATGTAAGATTATATGAAATAAGTGTTCGTAACACCACATAACTTGCCTTTACCACTTACGTTTACTTATAATATTATGCAGACCCTGGATGTAAATTGTAATGTGTCCTACAATAGAACAGAAACATTGTAATAAGCAAATGAAACGAATATATAGAAGAAAACAGAAATAAGTAGTAGTTACATAGGCCATAATATTAAAGTGAATGAGTACTTTACATTTGTATTGGTATAAAGTAAGGGCTAATGTATGCATGCATGAGGTAAGTGCATTCTAATACGTATAATATGCATAGAAAAGGAATTTCTTTGAGTAAACCTAACTTGTCTTACTTAGCTATTCTATTCATCATCTTTTTACTCGAGTCTGGTTGAGAAAAGTGAGAGAATGACTGAGTCCTGCCATGCCACGATGTAAGAATGAAGAAAAATTCTGACAGAGTTGAATTCACTGGGAAAGCACTTGTTTGCATGGGTTGCTGCAATACAATTGTGTTCGTAAGTACTTGTGTGTTCATATAGAGTTTATATAGATAATACGGTTAAAACTTAAGCTTACTACTTAATGTTATACTTAGAGAGGTTGTTTTGGCTTGCTTCCTCTCTGTGCAATTGGCTTTACGTGTATAGGAACTTGTTCCATTACATTGTACATAATTTCTTTATATCATTATGCTCAAACAATATTCTCAAAGGTATTCTATGCTGCATTGTCCTATGCAATGCCTGAGCTGCATTATTATGATGCATGACATGAAGTGCCGGTGGTCGAGAAAATAAACAGGCCCAGACGTCTCATTTCGATTTCGTTGAGTTGCTGTAATAGTAGACTGTGCGATTTTATTTGAGCATCAGATGCTCGATACGGAGGCAAATTACAGGTTTGCAACTTCTCCAATGATCGTTTTTCTTATCAAGATGGCATAATCATGGGCCCTTCCTTCACATAACAATGAACAGTTTCCCTTAACGAAACTTATTCATACTACTTCATAATATTACATCACTTAAACCTTCTTGCATTTAGTTTGGTCTGTACATTATATTTATATTACATTACTTACACACACTCCACTCCTCCTTTTTGTAGATAAATCTCCGGACGACAGGACATGGAGAAACTCATCATACGTGCAGCTAGTATTTACATTCGTAAGCCTTCTTTTGACTGATACTATAAAATGGACATTACAACTTTTAATCGTGAACCAGACCAAATAAAACTGATAATCTTGCCTGCTCAATTCTATTGTATTTTTATTTCAGTATAATAATCCCTTGTGTATACTAAATTGAATTGAGCTAAGGTTGTGTACACAAAGCTCAATAAACAGAAAAACGCTATCACAATAATACATCATTTTAATAACAGTCAATAACAATATAAATATCTTCTAGGGAATTATTAGTAATGTCAAGTTCCCACTATGCAAGATAATAGATAACAAAGGCATTAGTATCCTTGATAGACATAAGTTGTAGAAATAGGCAGGTTTTGTTTTGGTGGGGTACCTCATTCAACAGGTGGGTATTTTATGTGATGATATACCTATTGTTTATGAATTTGTTCAGACAATAAGTGGAGTGTACTGGTAATGATATGATCCTGTGTAATGTTTGACAGCATTTTATATGCAATAACTCAGACAATACTAACATACTTATTATCTTGGTAGTAGGTTATGCTGTAAGACAATAAGCAATCTCAGGCTATACACAGATGGATGTTATTAAACCAGGTAATGTTACTATAATGTAAACTTGAATGTATAAAATTCTCATTATTAAATGGATATGCATACTATCTACCTGTTACTTACCTGTCATAAATGTTGAAATTGGATTGTAAACAAATAAATAGCAACTAACGAGTTGCAACTTGAGGTTTGCCTTTCTTGTTTCTCAGAGAAAAGATATATTATTAATATAGGAGCACAGAAACAGAAGCTAGAAAAAGGCGAATCGACATAATGTGTATATTCTTACACAGAAGTCTATGTTTGGTTAGAGACATTGATATAGTGTAATATAAATGGACAATTTCACTATTAATTTTTCATTACTTATAAACCAACAACATAAAAGTAAGTGATTGCTTTGCCATGTAATATCAGGGTAAATTAACCTGCTAGCTAATTAGTCACCTCTAATCAGGCACTTTGATCTTTGTTCGTTGCTCCAAATATCAAACTAGGGAAATGGTAGGTGTGCTCTGGGCTAAACTTGTCAGTCCTTTTTATTACTTATTAACTTAACTATATTCTGATCTGTGAAATTAGTTCAATTAGTGTGTGCAACTGAAAGTTATTAAATTTTTATCATTTACGTCTCGCCGTGATTTGCATTTTCATTCCTTAAGCAATTACTATGAACTAAAATACTTTTACTATCGTTCTCCAGATAAGTATAATGCAATTTACTTATCATATTTACTCACACACATACATTATTATGAGTATAAGGATAATAACATGCATTAGAGCATGTAGAAAATAGAACTGCAGAGAATGATAACAGGTTCACTCACTGGGTAAGCGTTCAGGTCTTCAGGTTAATGACAGGTGATATTTCAATCAAGTCCAAGTAATCCAAAATGGCGACAAAATTTGAACGCCTAATTGATTCTGAGTACAAATATTGTTGGTAGTTAGAGCATAATCTTTTGTAAAATCCAGTAAATTCCTAAACGGACAAAGACGACCCGGGAAGACATTGCAGAAGAATGGAAAAGGAAGTGCACTAATCCGACAAGCAATGCTGAACTTGATGATTTTTCTGATAGCGGACACGTTTCCCAAGTTTACGGTAGAATTTTCCATTATTTCCAGTTCATATTTTTCTAATCCGTGCAAGTAAGTAGATCGTCGATTTGATTTCGTAATGTGCAGAAGAGCTTCTGTTGAGAAAGACCCGTGTTAAAATTCTACATGAAATAAGTATATTGAAAACGGTAAGGACAGAAAGATGCTCCAGAGATAGTAGGAAAAGGACCATCAAACAAAAGTACAGTTTTCTGTGCATTACTTACTGCTGCTGTAGACTTAATTCTTCATCCGAGTTTTGAGACTTTGATTTTGAGTGCATAGCGTAAGTAGGAAATGTGAAGGCTAGCAGAGAAGGCGACGGCATTTAAATCACAGAAAATGTGTCCATTGAAGCAGAAAAGGACGGGCGCCAGAATGGGAACGACGGAAAACTAAAGAAAAGAACGAAAATCAATGCCCAAAAGTGGGATAGAAAATATTGAACAGAGCCAGCATAACCAAAACCATAGTGTAACTAAATAAAATCAGATGTGCTTTGTGTGCAAGGAAGGATGGAGAAGAAAATTGTGCCTAACGAACATTTGGAAATTGGATGCCTATACTTTATATTCATAAGTAAAATGCTACAATTATTACAGTTTTAGTCAGGTCTTTACTATTTTAGTTCGGGTTGAGTTACGCGTTCCACATTTGAGGAAAAGTAAGTGGAAATGATCTAAAATAGAGGAATATCATTACTTACGATCTTTAGCAGCTCCCATTTACCAAAGGCCACATTTCCTTACCTTGCGGTTTCCTTTCAGATACACTAACCAACATATGGCAGATAAGACTTGAATTTCAATTAGGAAATTCGCTACGAAAATATTGGGTGCAATGTTGTCAATAGAATATTATGCAGTAGTACACAAGAAAAGATAAAAGGTCGGAACTCTGTTAGGCAGCAGTTCTGTTTTCCTTCAAAATATTATTTTGGCCTTCTACACTCTTGCCACTTACCTGCTGTCATGTAAAATCGTGCCATACACCACGTACAACAAAAAGTAAATCGATGTTAGTCAAGAACAACTACAGAATAACGTAATTAATCTACTTTGGGTGCTTTATACTTTGTTTCTTGTACTGACTTCTCAACGGAAGCACATGATTTACAAATTGAAAACTCAATTAAAAGAACTGAATAGAAAATTAAATGAGATCTAGGGTCTGATGTCCTATTGGAGTGATTGAAGCAAATTCAATGCTACAGATATAATGTACACCTTTTTTTAAATATGTTATCTTGTTAAAGCATAGTGGGATATTTCTCCAAACTACCTATACTAAGGAAATGATAAAAAAGACGTCTCACTCCATTCCCAAGCTATTCAATTCGTCTGATGGAAATATGTGCTTTTGTCATGATGACGAATCAAATGCTATTATGTCACGTAGTTTGCGATTAGCTATATCCAATGAAGCTCAAAACTCAACCCTAGTGGTCCTAAAATTCAATCAAATTTCTATTGTACGGCTAATGCCTTAAATGTAGATATTCTATAATGTGGTTAGAGTCCTAATTCAAAATTACATTCATTAATAGCCAAAGAATTTTACATAACCAACTTCAAATTGCAAACATTTTTGTCTGATTTCTATCGGTAATCACTAACCGCTACACCTATACACTGGGAAAGTTAGTTTTCATCAGCTCCATCAATTCTTATGTCCCTTTTGGATACTTTCAGATGTAAATGCATGGGATTAAATAGTTCGTATATTGTCCATTCATTTCATATACATTAATTCATTTTCGTACATTGAATAGTTGTCAAGTTTTATTGTGTAATAACATAATAACTCAAGATTGTTTAAAATGGGTAAACAGTTTGCTAGAACTTTAACTGCGACTGATTAGAACTAAATAACATAACTAAAACGGTCAAAGTCTATTGCGAATCCTTTTTGCAATATTTAACAACTTAAAATTAATTGCCATTTACAGAACGTACAGATTCGTTTGTTGCATTCATTCATGTTGGGTTAGTGTGCTTTATAGGTCGTATCGATTTGATGAGTTTGGAAATGTCATTTGAGAGTAAAATGTCCAAAACAGAGATAGGAACATAAAACCAAGGTAAACCACAAATGTGGATAGATGAAAGGTAAGAAAATATGGCTTGCTGTCGGTAGGTTCGGTTGGTGGTTTGGCTAAAGAGCAAGTGTAATTAAATTCTCCGCTAAGTACCCAGTAAAGTACAAAACTTTCAAGTTCGTGTTCAATAAATTACCTGTGCAACCTTTCTCTGCTCTGCATACAAATCCCCTTTTATATGAGTGAATAACTAAGTAGTTTTACATTAGGGCAGTCAACATACATTACTTGGATACATTGCGATCTGTGGATCTATACGTAATGCACCTCTTTAATAATCTGCATTGGATTTAGTCACCCAATAATCTTAGCTGTTTTTTCAACGACACTGCAATTAAAAGTGCATAACAAATACTAGTCATTATTTGCCAATATTATTTCGAGCGCAAATTCTAGATTGTTTTGTTATATATGGTGTTGGATGTAATTTGCATTTGCATAAATAATGGCAGATGAGAAATTGAATTTTTCTTTGCTGCTTTTGCAATTTGGAGTCCACCTTTGCCATTTTGGGGGTGATTCAGTAGTAAAACAATGCAGAATGTACCTGTTTAGTATTGGCTTAACACGTAAACCTGAAATAATTAATCGCCAAGGTTCATGGCTTCAAGAGATCGTTTAACAAGAGACAATCACAGGATATTTAGTTTCAAATAAAAAAAACCGGAATATCTCAAATATTTCAGATATACTTTTAGTGAAATACCAACTACTTCGTTTAGCTCTTTACTGAGTAGTTCGGTAACTTAATAGTTTTAAAATAGCCCTCAGCACATTCTCATGCATAAAACACAAAGAGACCCGTCCAGGACTTATTTGCATAACATTCGCCAATTCAAGTGTGGTACACAAAAAAGGTAACGGACAAAAGAGTCATTGATTTCTACTCTTGCTATAGCAGACATCCTTGAGGATCATTCAAAGTGTATTAATTATGTTACTACCCGATATAATTATCTACGCAATTCCAAACGATATTAACTTATAAATATAATATTACATGGAGAAACCTGGAGTTTTTAAATCTTTCTTACAAAAGCTTTCTTACAAACTAAGGGGAATTATAGGAAAATACCAATAAATCACTTAGTTAAATCGGTTAGTTAGTTATCAAGAGTGCAATTTGCTATTAAGAGTGCAAGTTCAATTTATAATTCTATAATATGCCTTCACATGGCAGAAGCTAAACCATTCTTTGAAACAATATTTAGTAAAATTACATGTACATCAAATGAAAGATATAAATCCACAGTGCACACTATGGTATTGTAAGTGTAAAGGAAACCAAGGCATGGCATGTCATGCCACCAAAGTCAAAGAGGAAAGGCCCTGGAAAGATTGGCGTGTCGTCACGATACACGCCAAACACCCGTGAAGCCAAATGCCAGGTCAAAAAAAACTAACTATAATATGCATATGGCTATAAGCAAGGGAAGCCAAAGCAAGTAATAATATTATTAAATTGATCATAGTATAGTGAAAGATACGATGGAGAAGAGTTATTGGGATAATGCATAAAAAATGATGTATATGAAGAAAGTATTTGTTTAATATAGTAAGTGATTTGAGTTAAGTTCGGACAAAGTTGAAATGGCTACTTGGTACACAAGATTCAACATGGGAACTACTTACTTAGGTATAAAACAGTGTGTAGGTACGAAGTGTCTTGTCTTGTTGTCTTGTCTCGTAAGTAACTAACTAAGTTGAAAACTCGGAGAAAAGTATTGGAAGTAGGTAAGTGAAGACGTGCCTCCGAAAACAAACAGGCTTCTTTAAGCCTACTTCATAAATCATTCACCAAAGTAATGGTTTACCTCTTTCCCTGCGTTTCTTTGCCGAGCTAAACTATGGGCTTGCTGAGTCTGGGCTGACTGACTTACGTTTGCCTTATAAAAGTGAATAAGCAATGAATTCTATAACTTCACACGCTATGATACCCTATAGTTTACTTAGATATGATTCACACACAGCTCATCTTCTCTCGTGACGCATCTTCTTATATTTCAGACATTCTCCTATAGGTGAAAAAATTTCGACGGGATTTTTGTTGAAAGGAAGCAGTCCCCCTGCTATTTTATTGGAGAGTGTGATCAAAAATGTGATGTGAATACCTAGCGCTCGGCTTTTGCTAAATGGTGTACCTACTACGATGTACATCACATACTTATGACTTAGGTAGCTATCCTTATGAATATTTTACTTATCATTTCAACGATTTACTTGCATTAGGGAACATAACCTTTAAAAATGTATTATCTTAGAATACAGAGATTATTCTGTGTCAGTGTACAGTAAAACACATCTAAGACAACCGGACAGGACAAGAACTCCAACTTCTGTGTCTGCCTTTATTTAAATTAGTTAGGTGGGTAAGGGTTACTATGATAAAGTTACGCTACTCAAATATTTATTGACCAGTCGACCTGATCAGCTAGCACAGAGGACAAATATCTTCACTACATTCCTTAGCGGAGCTTCTGTTCGTTTAATTCAGCTAAATAATCGAATTATAAGTTTGCAAGATGGAATAAACAACAACTATTTGTGAAGTAAATACTAAACACTAAAGGATGTACGAGAAAAGTTTTTTATGCGTAATACATATCAAAGAATTCATTTAGAACAGAAGTAGTAGAATTGCAATTAGACTAGAAGGGACATTAAGAATAATAAAAATCATGTCGCATTTTGGTATTGGCATAGTTGGATAAAATTTTTAGCGAGGATTAGCATAAGCTTCTATGTTAATCGTATACAGAACCCTAAGCTGAGCTAAGATGCTGGAATCTGGTTTTGTGTTGATTGTCTAGCCTTACTTTAGTATGTATCCGTATCATTTGTTATTTGAGAATATTTAGAGTTTACTAGTCGCCAGTAGCCCGCTGTCCTTGAAACTCCCTAATGCTAACGATACGATTACACTTACTGTTACTACCCAACTTAAGAAAATCGAGTAGATTCGTATTTAAGAGGAAAAAAATCGGACAAACCTACGAAGTTAGCAGAATGTATCTTGTTTCCCATATACACATAGAGATATTAGTTATTTTGATTTTCCGTTTGCAGAATTGCTTATCCTGTGTATAGTAGATTAGGTAAAAGCTGGTAAAATAAAATCTATGCTAATTTAAGCGAGTGTTCATGTACTCACTGTGTGTGTAATGGGTTAGCAAATAAAAATGCAACATACCTAGCGTATCGTTAGTAAATATTTCTTGGTATAACTTAAAGTGCCCAGAAGACGTAAAGACAACTTCTTTTCGTCCAGTTCATCCATAAAATCAGAGACTATGCACAGGAAAACAGATAGCTTTGTAATGTAGAATGTAACAAAGTAGGATTCCATGCTATGGACAAGCCAGAACACAATACCAGTGCAATATAATAGAACGTGAGATGAGAGCTCATGTCATGTCTGATAATTAGTATTCAAGCAACGCAAAAGCACTCTGTGTATTAGTGTACTCTGGCTAATGCTCCCTCTCCATGTAAATATCTACATTATTATGTACCTAAACATCACTTCTATACATAATGCATAAGTATACTAGCCCAATGCTGTAGAAAGTCTTCTGGCAGTCCATGTTACCTCGCTTAAATTAATTCGGCATTTATTTACTCAAACTGTGAATTTTCCAGGATTCAATTATAATCTTCCTATTAGTAAATCGAGGATTATTATTGTTTTTTTTTGTAAAGATGGATGCATATGTAAGTTGATTCTCTTAAGTAAATCATGCTTCCAATGATTTTTATTGCAATTAGAGTTTGGCTTATGGCTGGCTTCACAAATTACTATCAAATTCCATCAAGGCAACGGGAAATATACATTTCCTTTGCATATACATACAATTTAATAATAATAGGATAAATGATACGGACAATGCAATTTCATAGTTAAGCTAACATGTGAAACACTAAAACTAAGCCAGCTGATGTGATTTTTGTCTCTCGGCCTATTTTTTCCGATATTATTTATTTCTTAGTAATAACATGATTACTAAAGCAATATTCACTTACAATGCAGATGTCTCGCACATTCGTTGATAACAGACTTCCCACAATTTCAAAGCATGCAATCGTACAATGGTTATCCGTTTTGGTAAAGGACGCTATAAAATACATTCTACTACGATAACGAACTCTTTTGGAAATTCGATCTTACCGCAGTGTCCTAATTAAATTTCGTTTTTTGCAAGAATCCTTTCATTTCAAGCTATGGCTTTAGCATAACTTGTTTCTGGATTTAAATTCGTTGTTTCTACGTAATATTTATTAAGCTTGAAATTGATACTTTGTTTCCCCCAACTCGTCTGCTCACAACCGCACAACACCTGTACAATATACAAATTGAATTTTATTGGGCTAGACAATCTAAGTTGAAAGAACTTATGGAAATATCACCTATCATTCAAAAATAGTAGTACCTAGTCACAACACAAAATAAAGTTTAGTTGATGATAATACAGGAATATTGATTATGATAGTCGATTTCCAGAAGTAAATAAAATATTTTGTGACTAACATTTTTGGATGAACTTATGTAAATACAAAATATTTACAATTCATTCATGTGTATGAAATAAAAAATCATAATCATACCAATCCTGACTTTCTTGAATTCCTTTGAAATGAAATAAGGACATTAGTAATTCGCAGTATTGACGAGTTACATGTAGATATTGGAAACGCACTATCAATTGGCAAATTGGCACACACATGAATTTTGTATGTGAAGCTTTTAAAACAGTGGAAAGTGCTTGGCAGATCTATATAGCCAGAAATTGAACATAGTTATGATTTGGCATTTTTATTAAAATACCTCAGACAAGCATGCTGGGATGTAACCATAAATATTCTAGGACATTGCAATAAGCCTTATGTACTTACATTCCTATCCAACTATTCTTAGCTTAAATTCTAGACTGTATTTCTTTCTTTATGTCCTGTCTGTCTGTCTCTGCGTTGTTTAATTATGCCGTGTAGTACTCTGCGTTGTCCTTATGCTTTAGTGACCTGGACTGAACTGTCATCTGATCACTGGGCATGGACATTCAGACTAGTAGGGTCATAATCAACAGAGATTATTACATTTTGCGGTATGTGTACTAACTCTTTGTTTTTCATAATGTCTCATAGCAAAATGAAGAGAATGGATTTTCTCAGGGAATTGTAAGTGGATCGCCGAAGCAGAGGCAAAATAAATAGGTAACACCCCGCAGTGCTGTCTCTTGTCCACTTTAAATTATAATTTCAAAGTTTACAAGTTAAGTAGTTAAATTCTTGCAGTTAGTAGTTAGCATGTTGTATGTGTAGGGACACCCGTATTTATGCAGTTATTCAAAATGTGAAGTCAACTTGTGCCACAGTAAACAATAAGCAAGACTACTGAAGGAATATCACACAATACTACTGCTTACTCACTTCACATGAGATAAGATATAGTAGAATAGCTATCTCACGACAAGATCTATGCTAATAAGTCGTTATGTCACTGCCACTAGGAAACAACTGTTAAATAAATATAAAACATTTATGTGTGTTCATAGTCGTATCAATGTCGAGTTCACAGACGAACCTCCTTACTTCTGTACACTTTTACTATCCTATCCTTTGTATCTCAGGTTGACCACAAAAAATTATTACGGCTTACAATACAATTCAACGATAAAAAATCTTAATGATTTACTTTTACAAGAGTATTTCATGTTCAATATCTTTTTAACGTGTATTTCATACTTCACTTACAGTGCAATGCCACAAGTCAAGACAAGGGAGAATTTAGAACGCTATAAAATTATTTCACTATCTATCACCTGCCCTTTTAACCTTATAGTATCGGGAACTACAAACACATTGCACATGTTCATTAAAAAACTATTTTTTCCTTATGTAATCTTGCACGATACAAAAATAACTTCAGTCTGTCCATATATTCAAATTGAATTGTATCGTGCACCTTTGCGGTAGAGCTTCACAATCCGAATTATCACATTACGGATCTGTTGGATGAATTTACAATTGGAATTAAGGGACCAGCTTCCGTAACGCAATTTTGTGGAGTCTCTAATGAAGAAGCTAACTGTAGATATAAATTCATTGACTTGGGTTACGCTACAATCTCTACATCTGAGCAGTTATGCATTATCTACTATGGGTAATCATGATAATGATGCTAAGTAGCCAAATTAGTTTAGCATAATAGGAGAATTCAATTGCAATGCATCCTTTGTATGGTTTATGTCTGTAAATAAATGTTTTTGTGTGTGGGATGGGATGTTGAATGTATTCTTCGTGTGTGTGCATTGCATCGTAAATATTTCATATTTTATTTCTATTTTACTACACACGTGCACTGTCCAAAGCACTATATGTAAAATATTATAAGAGGATACTATTACGCAGTATAATATCATAGCGCGGAGATGTACTCTAATATATTTCCTTCCGTTGATTTATTATTGAGAATGCACGATTCAGCCCCAACGAAAATTCTAGCAATCTTTTGCAAGAAGCCTCACATCTGAAGCAAGTCGGGTCGAGGCAGTAATAAAATAGCGTATGGATGGGAACATTCCATTAGATGAGAAAATTGTAGGAAAAATAGAAATTTCTCCCGATGTTTGCTTCTTCACATTGTAATCTATGATTGCATGTATCTGTACGGATGTACAAACGTGCGTATTCCAGATAGATCCACAGAGTCAATAGAAGATATTGAACCTCTCGGCTAAATCTGTTTGTTTACTTTGATACACACGTAGCGTATAAATATAAAATATGACGTACACGAGCCAAGCCTCACTTAGCCTCACTTTACTGATTTTCAGAAGAAATCCAACTCTACGTAAGTCAACTAAAGCCCTATTCACTTATCGTTAAAGGACTGACATGAGCAAGTCAAACCAATTTCACTACAGTCCAGTTGCATCTTCCTGTCTTCGCGTTTTCATTTCACCAATTCACTTACGTCTGTGCAGGGAGGAAAACAACCTCAATACTATCAACTAAGAAATATTACTCGTATCCGCTCCTGATTGATCTTCTGTTTACATTTCATTTCTTTTCATCTAATTTACTTCCCTGCTACCTTTTTCGTCTCTAATAAATATCCCACATGATGCAACCTCCGTACAAGTTTAGGTAGCGTCTGTCAAAGCAATTTCAATAATTTATTATTCGGTATATTAAGACTGGTGTGTGGGAGATACATCCTATGTAATTACAGCACCGAAAGTTGCCAAAACAATTTGGTTGAATTAATATAAGTCACTTAGGAGGGATTTCATTGTGGTGGACTGAGTCTCAAACAATGTGCGTGTGCACTTTGTCAATTTGCAGCAGGGAGCCTCAAATCTCTCTTTACTCCACATTTAAACTGATCCTAATGTACCA
>JABASH010004060.1:0-14911 GCA_019776445.1 Tomocerus maximus | reverse complement strand
TATCAAGTTTTGCATTTCCTCTAGTAGGTGCATTGATGGCTTCTATAACAGAATTGCGTTTTAACATTGCATGAAAACTTTTAATGTGATTGTCTTTGTCTTTCTCTAGATGAATATTAAAATCACCACATATATAATATGGTTTTTTCGTCGCTGCACATTCGTGAATTATATTTTCTATAAATAAAATATCCTCATGACTTAGGTAAAATTTTGGTCGATAAATGCAAGTCACAAGTATAGTTTTGAATTTTCGAAGTTGAATAAGTAATGATATTTCTTCAATTGTATTATCAATAGCTGATGTAGTTGTATGAAGTTTAAATGATTTAATATTAAGAGAATTTTTATATAATATGGCTACTCCTCCTCCATTAGCATTTCTATCTTTACGTTTAATACTATAGTTGGGAATTGTGAGTAAAGTTATATCATTTGATAGTTTAGTTTCACAGATGCATAGTATATCAAAATCATGGTCATTAACATAGTTATGGAGTTGTACCGTTTTATGACGAATGCTATTTATGTTGAATTGCCCTATTTTTAAGTCTACCTTTTTCCTTTTGCATTCACCTTGTGAAAAGAATCCTCTTTGCCATATAGCATTGTTTGATTACATGCTCGCTTAGGTCTACTTAGTGGAGTGATTTCCTTAAGAACATTTTTTGGATTTACAGAACTTTTGTTTGCTGAGGATTTTGGGTTTGCATTTGGTTTAGGTTGTTTGTACTGTGATTTCTGACTATTATTCGATGCACAAGGGTTTTCAGTAATATTAATGACGGATTCTTTTTGTTGTTCGCTATTTATGGGAATACAAACCTCATCAGTATTAGCGTTTGGTGGTACATTATATGTTTGTTTTGGAGTATTTTGTTTGTCCACATTTGTAAAATCATGAATAACATGCTCTGAGTAATTACCATTTCGGTCAAGTCCGCTAATTAAGATAAAATTGTCTTTTAAATATGCAAATGGATAGTTTGCCTTATATTCTACTAGCTTTTCACGCTTTAACTTATTTATATTACTCTCCATTATGGTATAGTCAGGCACTACATATATGTTAAACATATTGGGAGATTTTTTAAGCCATTTGGAGTTGATAAGTAATTTCCTTCGTTCCATAGTGGAGAACATAGTCACTCGGACTATGGATGGCTTTGAATTGACAACGTCAATATCTCTAATTTGAGATAATGGCGTGCCTAGGTATGTAAATATCCTCAATACTACATCACATATTTGATCATAACTAACCAAATTCGCTGCTATACCTTTAATAATAATGTTGTACTTTCTATCATTTCTATTTTGCTGTTCTTCTACCTTATTATACATATCATTATAGTTCATGCATATTAAGTCTAGTTCTTTTGAGAAATCATTTGAATTTTTATTCAAATCATTTCTCAAAGTTTTAACTTCATTATCAAGTGACGTAATTCTTTCCATTAACATTTTGATAATTTCTGAAATACCACTACATTCTGTACATTTAGTACTCTTAGGACTCATTTTTGTTACTAAAAAATATAATAAATAAAATTTAAGAGTTTCTTAGCTTAATTTTAGAAGTAGTGTGAGTAGTGACTGTAGTGTTTGTGTAAGCGGTGAATACAGCAAGCTTGTGAAGTTCTTTTGCAATACTGGAATATTATTCTTCAAAATTTTCTTTCTTTATTTCAATCTCTTCTCTAACCAATTTTTAGGGGTTAGTACCCTGGCTCCTTACAGATGGGCGGTTTCCAAAACCCGCCGTGATCAATTTTTAGGGTCAGGGCCCTGGCAGCAAGCAGAATAAGCAGGTATTTTTAGCTTAAGATAATAATGAATGGCAATGGGCAATTGGCAATTGATAGCAAGTGCAGGAGCTAAGAGGAGCAAAACTCAAGACAACCTTCTCGTAAGGAAGTTGAAGTGAGTGTGCTTAAGATTAAGTTGTCCCAATATTAAAATATTAAATTCACCAGCATATTCAACATATTTGGAATGATTTTATTTTCTGCTTTAGGGGAAAACGTTTACTAAACAAATAATTCCTTTTTTGGTTTCATCAAACATTAAAACAGCTGAGATTAAGGACAGTAATGATGAAATGTTTAGCAAAGTATACGGCAGGAGTGTCAAAGCATCGCCAATCTCAATAGTTACCTTTCAATATTATACTATTGAGACTGGCGATGGCCAAAGTCACAGTTTAACACAATCAAGAGTGGGATGGGCATTGCAAATTGTACAGATACATTGCCAATTCTGCTCATTAAAATAAATAAACTTCGCCACTGCAAATGTGATGATTGGATGACTTTGTAAGGCAGACCAGAATAAACTTCTGTGAAATTCATTGATGTCGTTATTCATGTATACGCGACCACGACACCAATCAGCAGCCGTGTTTTGTGGAATCTTTGAAAGTATTCGCTTCTGCAATCTATTCCTTTTGATGCTTGTATGCTTATTGAGATGATTACAATATCCCTTTGACCTAATCGCCATTCAAGGCTGTTAACCTTTATGCTTTTCCTGTCATTTATTTCACAAAGAATTCTTTGTAAACAATCTATAACATTTCTGACATACTCGTCAGGTCTGTGATGTCCTTACCGATTTCCTAGGTAGGATTAAATAAACAGTTTTGATACTGTATTCCAAATTCCGAAACTGTATAATACCGACTTGCGCCCGTACAAATTCAAGATTTGAGATTGCTAGGTCGATTTTATTTTGTGGACATATCCATAGTCAGAGTCACACTACGGGGAGAAATACTAAGTGTAAGATCGTCCAATTAATCCAGAGTTACATATCCGTAGCAAAGCATGTCTTTTGTAAAGTTTAACCATTTGGTTTCTTTGAGCTATTGTCGCTAAGTCCCAGGGCAGTGTAGGGAATGCAGTTGGGTGTGTAATGCAGAGTTGGTCTGCTATTATAGTTTCCTACTTTAATATTATTACCCAGTAGCTTATCAGGTGGAAATAGTTGAGCCTTCACCGCCTATTGTTAGCTTAGCAATGAAATCTGAGATTGCCGGTGGAAAACAAAACTTTGTACATAAAACTTTCGCCCTTACTTCATGTCATTGAATTGTATTCTTGGTTGGAAGTGAATTTGATGCACGAAGTGATTTGTACTTTTTATGGCACGAGTGCGGAAGATCATTCATGCTCACTTTCCCGAACTCCTCTTTGGCGTATTTGGATTTTATTAAAAACGCCCTATTGCGTGACTTTTCTTAGAATGCTTTCTTAGTCGGTAGCTTCACTAATGGAGCATATTGAAACACATACAAATTGTATCCTACATAGCCAAAGTTCCTTTTCTTCTCAAATAAATTCACCCACATTGTATGCACAGAAAGCTAGATATTTTTCTCACAGTTCTGACAATCTTTGAAAAGAGAAAGGAGATAAAGAGAAAGTAAATTGGAGGCAGGAAGCAAGTACCTTAGAAGTACGGTGTTTCGCAAATTCTGAGAACAACAAACTATGTAACATCAGAGTTCGCATAGTTAAGGATCGTGCGGGAAAGAAAACTCTTTGGTTATCATTTATTGTCGAGGAACAAGCTCCGTCAACCAATAACCAAATCAAAAGAAAGTTTCGCTAGTTAAAGTTGGTTATTGCCTTACTTATTACAATATATGGTGATGGTGTAAAATTGAATGGCGCCTGCAGAGCCATTACTCCCTCGCCTTTCCCCTCACTTTATCAAGCCACAGGGAGGGCAGTAGTTATTGCTTTAGTTATCTAGAGTCAAACTAACAAACAGATAAGATTAAATAAGGTGAAGTGAACAGCCGAGAGGACTGAATGTGTTTCTTAGAGAGAGTAGAGGACATTCGGTGGCTAACAACATGATACCTCCGTACTTTGAGTAAATTCATGGGAACGATAATTTATTTAGTCACACCGCACTCAGCGACTTCTGACGCTGGAAATAGATGCGATCAGACTCAAGTAGATCATGTGTAATAAAATAAGATGAAGAGTAAGGGCTCCCTTGAGGAGAGTCCAGTCAAGTCACAGTGTCGTGTCTCACTTAGCTGTCCTCTACACTCATCTCAGTTAAAAGCATAGTTATTGCACCAGATTTATATATTCCCTACCTCCCTGATGAAAGGTTATGAAATGGCTGCTGCACCACAGAAACCACAAAAAATGCAATTGTTGGTTTTTTTTCATCAAATATTTGCCGAGCTTTTTGCCCTCAGACTCAGGCACCAAAATTGAAGTTGGAAATTACTTACGAGGCTGCCTACTTGAGTTTGGCTACTGATAGCTCACACGGAGTGACACCTCTGCTGGAGAAAAGCAGAACTCTTTAATATACTCCCCGACTGCCAATGAAATCTAATAAGTTATGATCCTACATCTGGCTGGGCCTAATGCAGCCCGATGTGTGTCGTGTATGGTTACTTTCTTATGAAAATCGGGTGGTCTGCTCTTTGGTTTTCTATTTATACACTCACAGGCGGGAGATGCATGTATTTTGGTAATGCAGTCAAGGGTAAAAGGCACAATCAGTATTTCTACCACCTACCTAAGTCGAGTGAGTCTAAAGAAACTAAAGAATCCTCGACGTCTGGTTTTCCTTCCTCTCGTATGGTTTAGCTTATCTTGTCCTTGTTCACTTCAGTTCAGTTGACTTCACGCTCTTTGCCCAGTGCAGGGTAGAAACACGTCAAAATGAGCTAAGCTACGGCTTCTTACTAGATACTTTGAACAACTCAAGAACTCCCTGCTCCGATGCTATTTTCTGTTCCTCTTCAATGCGGATGTAACCCAATACTCAAAGAAACGCCATGTCGTCCCATTTTCTCTTCTTTTATGTACGACTTTCACCGTCAAATGGAATAAAGCAAAGGAAAAGGAACGACGAATTTTCTCCAATATCCTATTAGACTCCTCTTGTCCCTTTCTCTCATCACGTTTCGTTCCCAGAATTGTCTTCTCCATTTTCTCACACCCGACTGATTCACTCTAATCATTGTCCAACTCAATATTACATTCTCCGTCACAGAAAACTATAACATTTAGGCACTCTCTCTTTACTACTCCCATTAGCAATTCTATAATGGACCCATTCATTGACCCACGCTGTGTCGTGACGGAGATAATAAAATCTGAAATATCTGATCTCACTCACTATAAATTAAAGGTATATCTAAAGAAAGTTAACAATAGCAGAGAAATGTAATTATCACGAACCATATTGCTTGTATTTACAAATAGTAAATAAAAAAGAAAGCCTATTCAATGTTAAAATTTTCTACTATTTTACCAAGAAAGTAGTTGAACAAAGATTGCAAATTAGATAAGGGAAAACATGTTTTTACCCGAAAGGTAGTAGTAGTGAGGTATTTGTATAAAATGTAGTCTGAAGAGAGAAAGTTGAGTAGAAGGAGAAAGTCAAGAAAGAAATTGTAATCTATTCCCCCAGATAACCATTCCATTCTGTTGATGATTATTTTTATTAGTTTCTTCCCGTCTTATCTCATTCTAGGGAATTAGAATGTGTTTGTTTGAGAAGAGAGTGGGGAAAGTAATGGCGAGAAATATTAGGTCCTTGCAATACAATAATGGTTCTGAAGTGAGACAAGTGGGGCTTCCCGCTGCGAGAGCATCTATTAAAAACAATGGAAACCCAAAAGGCGTCTCATAACCATAATGATATTTTCTAATCCTGACCAAGGGACGGCTAGGCTATCTTATTTTCTCGGGCAAACACACTAGAATCAGTGTGAAAAATAGCCAAAAAACAACGGGACAGTAATAAAAGAAATACAAATGCATAGTGATAAGTTTCTTCTAGAACCCAAGTAGTCGCCACTCTTTCTCTGCTTAGGTATAACATTTGTGCACGTAAGAATAATCCCCGAGAAAATAAATAAATTCCTGTTACAGAGATTAGGATGTGGCGTGTATGAGTCCAAATATGGCAGAGAATTCTCCAGCCATAACAGAACCTTCGCTTCAATGGATATCTTGGGTGCTGTTTCACTTGTGACAAGTATCCGCGAAACCATTTTAGTCCCTTACCATTTATTTTCATTGCATTGTGTATTAAGTACACTCAGTGGCATACTGTCGTTTGTTAATTCCACGCGTACACACAGCAATCCACAGTTATATACTTCCTTCCCAACTCCTATTACTTTTCCCATGCTAAATCTCCCATTGAGACAACTTCCAAAGTAAGCCAGCCCAACTAGGGTTAAATAATCAGCCCATGAGACCACAATCACAAATGAATACTACCTAAGAACACCACACACCGTTGCACAACATATTCTTATTAAGCCTTTTGTAAATTAAAGACAATTAAATTCAGAGTGTACCTATATAGACTTAATTTCGTACAAAATCACTAAGCAGACTAAGCACCATGTAAGAACAAAAATGTTTTAGTGAAAACAATATAGTGAAAGGTCATATCGAATTAGTAACTATACTTCTGGACTAATAACCAGAAAGGTTTAGTTTTAATTACATGGTAAACAATGATCAATCATGATGATTTTAATTTGGTTCCCAGTTAGGTACACGATACCATTTTACTGCATTGCATTTCTACATAAATCAACCAGTTAAATGTAATTCAATTTTTATTACGTTCTTTCCTGCTGATTTTAATGCACAAGTCATGTAGGAGTGCCCTTAGCTCTTTCTCCTATGTCACATCTTCTTCCGTTTTCTCTAATGTCGGTTTTTTATCGCTTTCCCAAGCTGTGCTACTATACTTAATCAAATAATATGACATGTACTATAGATTATGGATAATAAAAGGTGGACATTACCCGTCTGCGACTGACAACTGTGTTATTCAATGTACTAGGCAAAGATAAGCCATAACATATCAGTCTATTACGGATTATGGCATTACTACAGAATGAACTAGAAGAGATATAGAGTTAAGGTGGACATTTACATTATGGGTTAAGCACACACGTTGCGATCATTATTGTTTTTGTTTTGTGATTGCAGTTGGAACAAATAGCCTGAATAAGCTTTGATTTCCCTACGTATCTCTCCAGTAATCGTTTCTGCTTTCTATCTGCCTGTCCCATTTCCCTCCAGACTCCTATCTCTCAATTTGAACAATATTAAACTTCATCCCAACACTATACCACAAAAGGTCTACCATAGTTTAAGAGTTGAAATGAGTTGACTCGACTCTATTTGGAAACATTTGTAGCTATAGTCCTCTACATAGTAGTACTAATTCTTGTATAATATTGGATGAACATGCTATTATCTCTACATAGAATAGTGCATTAGGTTGGAGCTAACGTAAGGTACACAAAACAAGTGAACTAGTTGATCGTCAGAATGTTCTAGCTTAGTCCATATGCATAGTTATCTTTAGTATTATTTTGTAGATATGTAAAATGGGAAATGTTTACAGTGTAGTAGTATATTAAGTATTCATCGTACAGGGAACTTTGAGGATTCTATGGCTTGTCCTTAAGGTAAGCTTATGTTTATGACTCTATGGAATACAGAACAAAGGAAGGAAACTTACATAACTTAACCATTACATTTTACATTGCATACTTCTGCATAGCTCTATTCTCTACTGTTGATTGCTTTGCTCACGACACAATTAAACTTCCCATTGAGTCTCGTTGATGCTGAAAAGGAAACAACATTACAAATCTGAAGCGTCTCATCTCATTAGGCAATACGCACAACTAACACGGGTGGTGAGCCATTCTAGGGACAATTAATCACTCTAACCACAAAACTTACTGCTCATTGCACGTGTTGCAGATTCTCAGACTCCCATCCACTCCAGATATGATATGTTTCTTCAGAACAAAATACCAGACACACAGTCGTAAATAAACCACATAATAGTGAGTTATAAAAGGCAACAGTTCTGCAGACATTGACATGGCCAGGAAATCTTTTGAACTGCTTTCTGACGACTTGACATGTGAACAGCACTTGACAGAGATCTTTTACATGGCCACAATTAAAACGAAGTACTTCACCATAATATTGTTAACATCAAAATTATCCCTTAGGTTATTTCATCTTTTGTTGTCCATGTCATACTCTTCAAATTCGAGAAGATACTTCATACACAATACACTGAAATACAACTATATCCCTTCAGGTCCATTTAGTACATGCACAAAGTTATCTGACCATGTTGCAAATTTTCAGGCAGTAATTTTAGAAGGTAGTAAAAAGTACAAAACATTTAATGAGTAAGTTTTATTTCTGCAGGAGTTATTATGGTAGGAGTTAGTTTATGAAACATTTGCAAACAAATGGATTACCATCATTGTTAACATGCCCCGCAGCTATAAAGTACTTTGTCCTACACGTTGATACCTTTTTTGATAACTATACATACAAATGCAAAATCCAGCAACGCATTTAACTTACCTAATATATTTTGACGTACCTAAGAGCAGCCGTCTGTTAATCAAGCATCGTAAATGAGATGTATGCATGAAAGAACCCCTATCATTCGATAAGATCACTTAATCACAAGTAATATGAATTTTCGCTTACCACTGAGTAACTGTTAGTGATTTGTCTTCCACTTAAATAGTACCTACTACTTTCCTATTCATTCCATGGCTAATTCACATGCAGTGTTTTAGGTAAACTCAAGCCTCAAATCTAAGTAAATCTTTCAGAATAATTATAAGTAATTAACTATTGAAAGTCATTAGTCATCACTTTGTCAGGACAGAAGTAACATGCAATTTTATACCGATATGAATGAAGTTTGACCTGTAGGAATGTAAAGAGCGATTATCTATAAATTGTGATTTTTAAAGTCTGGCTTTTGAGTTTGTTTTTTACTGTACAATATTTAAAAAAATTCAGTGTTCTCGCGAGAAATACCATGTTTGAAATTTTCTTTAGGTATGAGCTAATAATAATAGCTCATAGTTCAAGGGGGTTTCTTATTAAGTTTACAAAGATAGCAAAATTGCATTAGATAAAGAGTATTTTCCATGCAGTAATCATAACACTAATCTTTATGGCATTTCCTGTGGTAACCGGTATTATACCTGTGGCAATTTACAATCTTTATGCATATTGTGATACACCCGATAAACTCAAAAAGTATCACAAGAAATAAAAAGCATGTTTATGACAAAAAATTTGTAATCTTTAGAGAAAAAACATTACTTGTCACGCAGTAAAGTAAATCAAGTATTTTCAGTGTCAATTTACTAAAGTAAATCAAGATGCACTGAATTTAATGTTCGTAAGTCAGGCTGTATTTCAATTCTTGTGGGACAAAGAGAGTGAACTATCCAAAATATTATGTAGTCTTTCCAAATATGTCTTCCAAACGTATACTGTTTTCAATACCAAAAAATTGACTAAACTACTCTCCCATTCACAAACCTAAATGAAATGTGCAATGAATTCTAATGAACATTTATCAAAAAGTAGAGAATGTATTTGAAATCAAATTCCAATGTTTTAGGTATTGCTATTCCTCCAATGAATTTGGTATGGCAATGCAAAGAGAGGCAGAGTTGGACTGAGATGTTACGATGTTAGTAAGCTAGAACTGTTTCTAGAAATAAAAATATGCAGTGTACGATGAAAATATACAGTAAAATGTCGAGAAAGGACGAGAAGTAACTAGGTTCGGCTTTTTAGTCTTGTCATGTTATGATTATAAATCACACTGTGAATATTACATGTCATCGCCTCCGTCACCATTGCAGACATTACTCATAATGACACCAGTCATCCGAAGATAAACACTCGTGGGAGGTGGAGTAAAGAAACATCTCTTCATCCTTATGAAAAATTGCATGACTCAGCTTTTCCTGTTGTAACTGTTCCTCAGCAAATAAGATGTAGCTACTGTTTTTGTTTATAGCTGTATCATATCAACACACAATTCAACTGTAACACATAATAATGCTTTCCCCAAACAAAAGACTCATATAAACATCAATTACATGGGTGGCTGTTACATCTGTTGCATGAACTACAACATATCATACTTAGCTTTTACTCTCTTGGCATCCGTCATCTTATTTTGGAACAACTACATCTAACTGCTAATTCTATGAAAATCTATTTTTGATACTTTTTTTCCTTTCCGAGAACAGCAATAAATTAACAGCTGCATTTACTAGTGACCATTTCTGTATAGGAGCATGGAGAATGTATCTAAAAATTTCTACCACCGTCATTAATAATTTTACTATTGTATAACAGCACGACAGGATTATGGCCTTGGAAAAAGATATTTGTTATGTTAGTTCTTCCCTTGAAGGCTAGACAGATAAAACTATAGGATTTATTTTATGATCTCCATCCACGTCCAGAGCAGCACAATCTAGAATATTTTGTACACAATTCCCTGCATGATTTGCATAAAAAGAAATGCCTATACATGTGAGATTGACCTTAAGTGGATAACTCGACAGCATATGGAAGATTGAATGTTACGTAACTGCCTATAGGTATATCCAATATGCAAATAGGACATAGGGAAAGAATTGAACGGGAATGGTATTGAAGTTTCCGTGTGTGTATTTACCATTTTGCGGCAGACCAAAAAATCGAGACAGATTTTTTCGCGCAAAAGAACATCCGTCAAAATTGGGAATTCGACTAGGCATTCATCTCTCCATCAGACTAGAATTCAAAGGAAGTGAAAAGGGAGTGGAATTGGAGTTTAGGAGAAGAATGCAGCAGAGTGATGAGAGTGGTCCTCATTGCCATACTGTTAGCTTACAAAAGTATTTGCTCGAGTAAATTCTAGTCAATTTAGTTCCGCTGTCTTTCGCAATTGGGAGACATGAGCCTCGTCTGCCAACTCAACTCGGATGAAAGAAAAGCGATCTAGTATACTGGCGTGTTGTTGGGTACTAGCACAGTTCAGATTGCTTGTCTTTGAAGAGCTTCTCTCAATGTTCCTTTACGACAGCTTGGAGATTAGCTTTAAATTCAATGCACATTCTATTCATGGCAAATCAACTTAGTGTATTTCCAAAGCCTTTATTCAACTCAGTGACGATATCACGAACGATAGACTCCTCGTCTATTTACTACACACACAACTAACGCTAAGTGGCTACCATTCTGTTACATCAAGTCCTACTAGTTCAAGGAAAACAGTTAAGTACGTGTTTAGTGTAATCAGCTAAATTGCCTATACTTTAAACTCACATTAAACACTATTTCTTAATTTATAGCCATAAATCTACACATAGGCCTCCACAATACAATAGTACTCTCTAAATTGAATTGAAAAATAAATTAACATAATTTTCCACTTACTGTCACATACAAATCCAAACTAGATCAATTTATGTCCTAATCAGTTATTCTGGAAATTAGGCTGTGGGGTGGACACACTTAAGGCAATATGCTTTTAATCCATTTAAGTACTACTACATAGTACTACTATTAGTAAAAGTGATAGTAGTACCTTTTATCTATCTTAAGAACCAACATAGTCTAAAATGACATATATCTTAATACTAAATGTAGTCACTATAATGATAATTAGGAAATAAAAAATGTGCTGAACAGCAATAGTGAAGCTACAAATTATTTCGTAATTATGATAGAAAGTGATGGAAGGGAAAGCATCTGTCTAGTAATGATGAGTGAAAGGTGTAAATCAGTTTCAGCAGCGATCAAGTACGGAGAATCCAACATATCTGACCTTTCTCCAAATGGAAGCCTTGATTTAGCTTAGTCAGCATCAGCATAGCGCAGATAACGGGAAATTTTTCAGTTTCAGCAGCGATCAAGTACGGAGAATCCAACATATCTGACCTTTCTCCAAATGGAAGCCTTGATTTAGCTTAGTCAGCATCAGCATAGCGCAGATAACTGCGAAATTTAGATAATCCCGAGCTTTCTCTCCCTAAGTGTATGGCAGTCAGTAATGCTGGGGAGTGCTTTTCCAGTCGTTCATCGTCATTAAGGCAAGACGATGGTGTTCAGCTGGGATTTCACATTCTACATACATAAGTACATCAAGAGAGTAAGAGAACAGAGCTCCTAATAGATAATGTAATGCGGCCAATCAAAATCAAATATCATATACTGAGCCAGAAGGAGAAACAGATAGCAGCCGACGAATGCATCTCGTATATGTTAGTTTTTGTAAGAATGTCCCTACTTACTATGCGCAGACGAAGATAAGCTGCATAATATGCTATTTAACACGAGAGTATTTTGGGCAGGACTCTCCACAGTTTTGGCTATTTATTCTAGATTGCACGAACTGGAAATCTCCTTTTACTATAATGTCAGTTATCTCTTACTTTTGTTTGCTTCTCCTCTCCTTTCAAATCCTTTAACAATAGTCTAACATAGTAGACTAAGGCTGGCTCAAGAACTAAACTGTACTTAAGTGTATACAACGTAAAATCGTGTGCCATCCTTATCACACCACCCAAGAAACTAAAGCACTCATCGATCCAATTTCCTTTAGCTAGAACACGAGGAGATGCCCATACAGAGCAAATCAACTAAATATAGTACACATACCTTTACACATAATAACATGCATTACTATATCAGGATAGGCTTTTCTCAGCCACCTTTGCGTCCCTACTGATACTATTATTGTAAGTGATACGACTCCTCTGAAAATAGACACCTTATGTTACATTTATTATCTTTAGCACCTACAAAAATAGACATGGGATCGAAACCGCATTTGCCATCTCGTCCAAAGATTCAAAGAAAAAATGCAATCACAGCAGTAATGACTGTGAAAATTATTGCATTTGGTAGAAAATGCACGTTTAGCTAAATATATGTAATTGAAACAAAGAATTGGATGAAAACCTAGCTACCTGATTTGAGTTGTAATTCCATTAAACACTCACCATTTATAATCTGTCAAGATGCTACTCAGATCAAGCAATGTAATTTAAAAAGTCATCAAAAAGCATCATAATATCAGTGAATAGTTTCTAAAACTAATTTTGGCGATAGGATTGGTAGTAGATAGATTTGAATCAGTCCGACTTGTACAGCTGGGAGTCATGGAGGAGGTAGATTCTTCCTCTACATAACACATTACATTAGAGTCCAGCCTTGAACAAGGTAGGGAATGCTGAATGCTTTCCTCTGCTTGTCTTTTGTTAGCATTGAATTGAATCGACAAGGGAATAGAGCAAGAACGGAGAAACTTGTCTTTTAGTTCGGTAGGAATTGGACGATGCAATGCGATAGATGGATGATTCACATGGACAGAGAATAAGGCTGTATATGGATTACACATTATTGCCATAGCCTCCCTATCTCACAGAAAATTGTAGAGTAGTAGAGTCAGATTTCCCAAGTAGATTCTATACTATGATACGGAGTGAGTGGATGAAAGGAAAAGTATCTGTCTTTGTGTCACTTGCTACAGAAGTTCCCAAGCAAAAAGTAAAAGTTAAAAAAGAACAGTCTTCCATCTGCTGTCTGTCTTTTGGTGGAAAAATCAAATGTCTTTTTAGCCTTTATACAATTGTACACAAAATACACCCCACGAATATGGCAATGACAAACCATAATTCAATGCTCAGGCATATAGGTAACTGTATGTAGTAAAATAAATCCAAATTTTATATCTCCTAACTGCAGGCTTTAAGCATTTTATGCTCTTTACCTATCTCCCTAATGTACTTTTACAGAAAATAAAAGTCACAGATAGAACAGATAGTAGTTTTTGCTGCCGAAAGTCCTTTGAATTTATTTGAGTGCGTGTCTTCTACATGTATGTGCACGTATCAAAGTGAATAGTAAAATAGATAAAAGACAAAATGTTAAGTTATTTATATTTACATGTGCGATGCAACGAAATCCGTTGTGATCTTACAATACGTGTCTCTTTGACGAGTTGGTGAATTGCGGCAGGTCGTCGGGTCGTTTGACACAAACACAATTGTCACGACTTGTAAACAAGGTAGTTTACCTCAACTATACTGCACAATTCCTAGATACGGAAAAGCTAATGTGCTCTTTATATTTACACTTAACTTGCAGTGCATTGCACAGCACGAATAAAAACGGATATTTGCGACAAACATGTGAGGTGAATTCATGTGCACTTCATATCCATGTGACTTAGGTACACTTTTTTCTGTGAACTTGTTATGCAACAAATACTGGGAACGCACTACAGTACAGTAATAGGTTCATTTTTCCTGAAATTAAAGTAGGAAGTCCTACAGCAAATACAAATGTCCTACTTACTATGTTTTCTCCGCATGGCGAATACGTAGTATTTTAAGAAGATTGGGTAAGAGAAAATTTACATAAAACTATACGCAGACATATCTATCTCTACTGCGTACACTGAAAGTGCTTTGGAGTCTGCATTGTATACACACATCAAAATGACAAACAGAAAGTCAGCAGCAGCTTCTTTTCATGCTACACAGCTATAAATTCAAAATATAGTCTCGTGATGCAATGCAATTTTTGCTATTCACATTCAGGCATGCTAGTTAGGAGTTTCACGGTAAAAAAAGTCAGGAATAAAATTGGAACTTCTTTCTACGCTGCATCCTCGTACAAGAAATAAATAAACAGTATAGGCACCTCTACACCAAAAAATTGCAAAAAACGAAATTAATTCTGTATCACACGAAAACGTAAAAAAGGTCTGGATAATGTGCTGAGAGAAAAATGTACTCATATTGACAATTGGCACACAATAAAAAACAATGCATAAATCGTGCCTGAAAATGCAATTTTCTTAAAATATAAATTACTTCATTACTGCTTCCCGAATGCAGAAGCCTGCTCCGATAATAATACAGGGTGTTGAGGAAAGAACTAAAGAGCACATGATCAAACAATAAAAATCCCAATCTAAATAGCTTACCGAGGAGAAAGTTACCGTTCTGTTACCACTCACTCATGCTCTAAATTCGAAATTTGACTAAGAAATGCATGCT
>JABASH010004059.1:0-14912 GCA_019776445.1 Tomocerus maximus | reverse complement strand
CTGTTGTCCAATCAAAATTCACAGCCATGGACAGTGGCTTCATCTAACTACAACAAAAGAAAATTTGGTCGAGATGAGAACAACGCCCGAGATTTGTCCAACAATTTGTGCAGCGTCAATATTCTTATGGAACCAGATATTTCTCCTAAATATTTACTAACCCGATTCTTTGGCAAAGAAATCAATCGCCAATCGTCAAAATTCATAATTGTCCACGATATGAGGAAATTTAAAACTCACCTTCAAGAATGGCAATCAAGATCAAGACTCAATTATGAGTTGTCTAGTCCGTTATTTGTATTGATCATCAACAGTTCGGTTCATCATTCTGTATACACTGGACCTCTGTACAAACAAAGTGCAGATAGATTTGTTGCAGACAAGGAAATCGTGGATGATGATTGGGAGGGAGTTTGGTACTCTTTGAATAGACATCTGAATGGAATCAGAATTGGAGGGATTCATTACCGATTTCGTAAAAACTACGCTGCTTCACAGCCCGAATGCAAAGAGTCTGTATATTCTTTGATGAAAAAAGGTTTCCGTTGTGACGCTACATACAGAGCAGTTGAGAGAATGGCTGACGCATTAAATTTTACTGCAGTTTATGCAAGACACCTTACTATTCTACAGGAACAATTTTGTGGAGATATTCATATGTTGTCAGTATATTTGGATACCTACATTTACAATTGGGCTGTAATGATATTCATTGAATACTTTGAAGAGACGATTCCCTACTACTGTGAGGCATCCTCGAATTCCCAAGACATCCCCCTGTCGGTGTTGATTCAGAATACATTTGATGATTATTGCTGGCTCCTCATCTTCTCGCTTTTTCCACTTTCATTTTTGGTTTTAGTTTTCGGGTCGAGGAATTCCTTTTGGAGAAAACTAAGCTGGATTTTGATGCCCTTGGTGGCTGTTCTTCTAGACCAGGGAGTCCCATATAGCAGAAAAAGGAGTCTGTTCTTGGTAGTAATAACCACGGGATTCGTAATCACTACTCTCTATGCAACCTGGATAACCAGCGAAATAATTGCACCCCCAGACAAGATAATATTTCAGGACTTCAAGGAACTCGTTGAAAATAATTACAAACTGCTGTGGGAGAAAGATTCTCGAATCGATGTGAATGAGAATAGAACTGACTTATTCATTAAATATAAAATGTTGGAAAAGATGAATTCGAGTGTTTATATTTATGACTGGGAAATAGAAAAACCAAATGCTAAATATTCTGGTCTACAGCCTTACAAATTGATGACCAACTACTCCATGAAAATATTTGGTCTCACTTCTAAACTTAATGGGCAATATATCGTGCCAAGGCTACCAAAAGAATTTTCACCTGGTGGACAGTGCATGACGACAAAGGACTTTGTAAGCGCACTCCCAGCTTCTTATATATTCAGCAGATGCTACCGCCACAATTTCCAAGCGTATCTCCAACGGATGCAGGAGGAAGGACTTTTAGCTTTATGGAAGGAACAAGGTGAGCATAGCTCATATCTGCGACTTAAACAACTCCATTCTAAATCGAAGCATGAAGACATGCAGCCCGTGGGCATCAACTTAAGAATGAAAATTCGCACGATTTTTATTTTGTGTGCATATTTATATTTTGGGTCTCTCCTCTCATTTTGCGTGGAACTATTTTGGGATGAAATAGTTCGTTTGTTGTCCGTTCAAAATTGTTGGCAACGTTTCTATTCTGTATTTAAAATGGCGACAAACAAACAAAAATGTATAGGATTTATGCTGGAAACATTCTCTCGTGGCACAAATCTGTTTAGAATAATCCGGAAGACAAAGGTTGAAGTGTGGAGATGACAATCAATGTTCACAAAGTTATTCTCATAAAAGTAAAGTATATTATGGACCTACCTATACTTGTTCACTTATTCAATTGACAAATATTTTGAATTAATCAAGTTTGTCTGTAAGTCAATATCTGAAAGCCTATTTAGTGGTGACGTTACGAGTTACTAATGCTTGACATGTATGTGAATCGGGTAATATTTACTATTAATTAAAATTTCAGGGATATCGATTATCGATGTTCCTTTCAAAGCATTTGGAAAAAGAAACAAATTACAATTCAAAAAATGAATTGGTGCCTATTCATAAAGAATCTAAATTAAAAAGTACACAACTTATTTAAATAAGTATTATTGTATTTTAAAAATATCACGCTACAATAGCCATACTTGATATTCCAAAAAAGAAAATACAAACATTCCTGAATGCGTTAATAATGAACACGTTAAACGTTAATGGATCATTAGTACGTACATCTTTTTCAAACTCTTGGAGGATGACTAATGTATTTTCGAAAGCATAGTGGGAATAGTACCATTTAATAAAAATTATCTGTCAACTAAACTTGTGAGCCCGTGATAACAAAACGAATTCATCGGTGCATGTATGAGGTACTCTGTATGGCTGTGTACATTACTGTACTCACAGATATAACGTTTTAGTCCGAACAAACAATGTATTTGAGTTACCAAAAGGAGCTTAAATATTATTTCTTATTTAGCTGGTTGTGCTCTTGTGTTGTGATTACTATATACCTTTACTTGTTCACTTATTCAATCGACAAATACTTTGAATCAATTTTAACTTATAATGTGTTTGTTAATTCAATATCTGTAAGTCAATGTACGAATGTTTATTTAATGGTCACGTTACGAGTTGCTAATGTTTCACATGTGAATCGGTAATACTAATAAAAATTTCACGGATATCGATGTTCTATTTAGAGCATTTGGATAAGGAAACAATGCAAAAAATGAATTGGTGCTTATTGGCATAAGGAATCTGAATTAAAAGGTACATAATATACTTAAATATTGTTGTATTCAAAAAATATCATACTTGAGATTCCAAAAAAGAAAATACAGAGCATTCACGAATGCATAAATAATTATCAGGGTCACATAATTGTATCCAAAAAGGATTAAAGGTTGCAATTTTACGCAACCAGGGAAATTGGCTGTATAAAAATTTCAATCTGTGTCAGGTTGGTACCGATTTGGAGGTGTGTAAGTTTCAATTTTTAGCTCATTATTCATTAATATAACTACCTATGTGCACACGAGTTGCACAGATGTGTGTAAGAGATTGCGTAATGCACTCACATGGTTCTTCATAAGCAAAAATGGTTAATCGCTCGATGACTCACCAAAACAACATGCGATGAGACCAGTCATCAACTTTTATCTTGGCCTTTTAAGACATAAAAGGAGCCAAGTCCACAAGTCGACGTACTACAGACAGAACAGACTATACATTCTACAGGTATATTCATATTGCTCTGCCCTTGAACCACATAAAAGCGGCAGAGTTAACTTTTAGACTTTGGTATACACACAATTATAGGTATACTGTGTTTGGGTTATATAAAATAATTATATCTTGAGCTGTACTTGGATACTGCAATGTACAGTCACTTGTGTGCAATTGAGATTAACAGGATAGCCTAATGAGATTTTATATACAAATAAATTCCCATTTTATATTTCAGAGTTGTGTGAACATGTACAGTAAGATAGGCGTGTAGGTACTTTAGTTAAAAAGACATTCTATGTAGCTGTACACAATTTAACATGTTTGTGTGTAATGTACATATCTTAGTAGAACTTAATCATTATGCCCCATTGTGCAATATGTTATTGTTCTTATGCACCTGCACATAAGAGTTCATTCATTTCTCATATAAACTATATAAACATATATATTAGGAATCTATATAATTATTATATAGAAGTTTAAATAATTATTTCTTGGGACGTTCTGCGTAGTTAGTAAATACAAATGCATAATGGTGCATCTGAATATACTTAATTCTAAGTAGAATCATATAGGAAATAAAATATAGTTATATTAGGCACCTATACAATTACAATATATTGAACCAACATCAACTAAATGCATAGGAGGTAAGGATAGGTTGATAGCATTAAAATGTGTAATTTCTGTTTATATTTCCTCAGACTTCTGCATTAAGCGTGTATACGCGTTTGTTAAGGAAAATGTATGTTATACGTGTACAATGCTTATAAAGTATGTAAATTGTTGATGTTTTTGAAATCTGGGTCAAATTTTGTGAATCAAGTACGGGTACGACCCCTGCACCTATTTTATAGACTTTACATAAGTTAATCTAAGTTAACGTGGTCAATTCGCGATGACTCATGCCGCATGTTGTCATACTCGTATGAGACGAGCGAATAACAACTTTGTATCGCGCATCATATCACACACTCTACGTAGTGACTACTCAGAATACTGCAGTGCAAATGTAAGTGCATTTCATTTTTTGTAGTCTTTACACAGGCTGAGTGCACCAGAAGACACACCATACTAATGTGTCTAAACAGAAAATAACCAAGGAAGGTTATTTATTTTGTGCTCTGACACGAATAAATGCAGAGTCCTCTCCAACGTATATAGTCTGAGTAGCACGCATTAAATATTCAGTTTCCTTTACAAACTTTACAAACTCTCTTCTCAGCTTTGGCTTCTCAAATTATTTCTGTGAAATATAGTTTCTTCTTCAAGTGAGATATTGCGAAAATGACGACGGCGATTGCAAATAATCAAACTGTGGATCTCCAATCCACTGGTGTATTGGAAGATGCAAATAGTTCTTTGCAAGGAATCAATCTTAGTGGCAATAATGAAATAATTACACCCCCAGGTTGTGCAATCTCTACGGTATCTACCAAAGAATTAGAGGAAACATCTTTAAAAAGAGTAAGCACTCCATTTTTATTAACTTTATTTTATTTTAAAGTTTAATTAGTTTTACATGAGATTTTTGTCTAGAGATATAAGAAACAAAATTTGATACATCAGGAAGGCTGTTTCATATTGCTGCATGCAATTTGTGCATTTTATTAATATTCTATGCGTTTTTACTTATAAACTTGTTACTTCTTTTAGTTTCGTGAAATCATCGGTGAGATGGCATTGAACCTGGATGACCATCAGAAAAAGGATGATATGCTTCTCAGATGGTTGCGATGTAAGTTACATGAAAACATTTAACTACCGCGTATGAACGTTTATTTTTGCACATTTTATTAACAACAATGATTTTTGTTTTTCTAGCTCGCCAAATGGACCCTGCAAAGGCTGCAATTATGATGAAAGAGGTAAATACCAAATTACATTTAAATTGGCATTGAATCTTATAATTTTAAGAATAAACAAAGATGAACTAAATGTAATGGCTGACCTACTAAAGGTCATTGGCATTGCTAAGCACCTATGGGATATATTCTATATAATTTATGTATGTTATATAGATTGCTGTTTTGAGTTTCTGAATAATAAAATATTATTTGTATAACAGGATATAGAATGGAGGAAAGATAACGGGATAAATAATCTTTTGGAGTGGGACCCACCAGCTCATCTGCAAAAAGACTTTCCATTCCATTTGTGTGGACCCGATAAAGATGGAGATTTGTGTAAGTCAATATTTTTCATATTTTTCATATTCTGTATATATAATCATGTGGATATACCTATAAGAATTAAATTATGTTGATTTAGTTGGAGTGATTACATGGAAGAAAATGGATGTTGATGGCGCAGTGAAGGCAATTCACGAGGGCAAAGTTCACGATGAGTATCTTCCCTATTTGTGGAAATGCTTGGAAATCGTACACAGGATTTACCGTGAAACTAGCACACCTGAACATACTGTCATGCAAGGAACGCTAATTGTCGATTTGGAAGGATTCTCCATGTATCAGTTTGCCTCTCGTGATGGTAAGAAAAATAAACATTTTTGTTTTGCAAATATTCTGTTTAATTTGGGGATATTTATACGTATTTTGTATTGGTGTGGATAAAATAATTTATATGATTATGATGTGCGAATCGTGGATGAAAATATTCCTTTTTTGTCAACAGTTATTGAGATTGTGCTCGAAGTTGTACGGAGATACGAAGCCAGTTATCCAAACATGCTCAAATCGGCCATCGTTATCAACAGTAAGTTTACATAACTTATACCTACAGTTAGATTAACACAAAATCCAGTTATTTATACAATGTGAAGCAACATTAATTAATTAACTACTTAAAATGCAATTTGAAAATGACTAATATTAATTCGATATTTTAAACGAAGAAAATAATTTTATATTTAGTATCTAATGATATTTTTTATTTTTTTACAGCCCCAATAGTATTTAATGTACTATGGAATGCCATGAAACCTTTCTTGAGTGAATACACATTGTCCAGGGTTCAGATTTATGGATGGGCAGGCTACATTCAGGATTATAAAGCAATTCTAAGAAATGGCTTCCCTACAGATCAACTTCCAAGCTGTCTTGGTGGGGCTAACACTACAATGAAAACTGTAAGCAAGAAATATTTATTTTGTAGTCAAATTAGACTGAACAAAAAACTATTTACAAAGCAAATCATTTTTACAAGATAATAATTTTCTCCTGAAAAATATTTAAATCTTTGTCTCTATGTAATTTTGCAAAAACATATTCAATTAAATGTGTTACATGGCATTTTATCTAATTAAATATTTTTGGTTTCAGTATGAATTGAAAGACGGCTTTGAAAATCTCCAGCCACCTCCACTGCCTGATTTCCCAGCAAAAAATATGGTTTCAGCGACGGTTCCAGCAGGTCAAAAATTAGAATTGGATTTTCAAATTGTAAACCAAGGGTCAACACTTAGGTAATTATTTAAATGGCAAATCATATTACACAGTTTTATAACTATTCAGATTTAACATTCAGTTTTAACATTTTGACAATCATTTTTTGTAGATGGGGATTCAAAACCGACTACTATGACATTGGATTTTCCGTTGTGAATGAAGCTAAAGAAGAAGTTGTGGAGAACAACAGAGTAGATGCCCATATGGTCCAACAAAAGGGATACGTAGTTTGCAAAAGTGTAGGCAAATGTAAGTACAATTATTTCCATGATATTAATCATCAACTATTTGTTTAATTGTATAAGAAAGTTAAACATCCAAATCATATTTTCAATTAACGAATTATTTATTTTACAGATTCTTTGGTGTTTGACAACAGTTTTAGCAAATATAGAGCCAAAAGCATTTACTACACCGTCACTGTAACTCCGTAATACTCAAATCGAAAAATTAAGCCTGTGAATGACTGTATCAAAATTTTTTGCTTATTCAAAGGAAATACATTCTTGTATACATACATCTAAAGTAATTGGAAAAAACGGACTGAAATGGATAATAACGTATGAAATCTACCTCATAATTTCAAATAAGACTATAAAAATTGTCGAATACCTATTGCAGACTATGGTGCTAAAAACGTTATGAATACTTACAAAAATATAATATTTACATAAGTGTTAGCAGTGTTAGCTTAATAAGCGAATCTTCAGTGCTATGAAGAAGAATGTATGGTCAATAGACTGCGTAGTGGTGTAGAAATATAAATTAGCATTCAAATACTCGGCCATCCAGCAAATAGTTATAATGAATGATACAATCGAAACTGCATGCCACAAAAATTTTATTTTATGAAAATATTATGTTTGTCTTAGATATATTTAACAATCACAGAAAGCCAAAGTTATTGATGGACATTACATTGCCAAGTGGTAATACACTTTGTTAGGTACCTACTACTGTACTATTAATATGTAGGTATGAATTCTATGAATATGCACAAACTCTTTATCTATCCGTTTTAGGGATTTATTATTATGAGAATTATGAAGATTGCTCAAGTTTCAGAATAGGTTTATGTAGTAATATAGTATCGGTAGATTTGATTTAATTGTCTCTTACTTGACAGCATGTACTTACGCAAAATGCTGAATTATATGTAATTTATTTTTAAACTATTGTAATTTATATATTATTAATTTATTTGTAATTAAAATAATTATGTATATCTATGTGTACAGCAGCTATATAATTTCAAATTCTGTAAATATTTGATGAAATACATTTCATTAAAAAGGTAATGGTTAAGTTTTACATTATTGTGTTTATCAACGCTATTTCGCATAATATACTATCTTGCCTAAGTTTAATAATCACCCAAATCCAAATAAATTTAATTTAATTTCAAGAGCAGCTCCAGATATCATGTAATTGAAAATGTAGAAAAATATCTAGTATTTATTCCACAAAAGGGAGTTGACGTGTTAACTATTGTAGAAGAATGCTTGTCAAGTTGACAATCCCACTGTCAGTTGAAATAGTGTTGGGAATGTAGTTAATTGGATTCGTCAGTGAAGAGCAGTAAGCCCAGGATTAAATTTATTTGTTGCATGTGACTATAAATGTATCCATGTAAGGCGCAATTAAAGTGACGACTAAAATACAGTTAAGGTAGACAATATACAATAATATTTTGGCATACCTATCATTATTATTAAGTTAAGGCAGGACATGAGATGTCAACAAGATGTAATTAATTTAATTGAAACTTAAGACAACCTATCATTATCTTGTACGTATATAAATAGTAACTGGTCCTGTTGCAAATAAATATAATGATGTCTTAATAAAAAAAGTCGCAAAAAATTCCTGCATTATAGTTTTCATTCCATCATTTATTATTCGTTTAGAGTTCAGTAATTACAACTCTTAAAAATTTCCAGTGCAATATTTTGAATTAATTTTTGTAACTAAAACGGTAGTTTATTAAATAAATAAGTAATTACATTAGAAGCTGAATATTTTAGGTCCAAATAATTCAAAATCTTTTTTCGTTTGAATTGTAGTGTAATACAAAAGCGGGCATATTTAGTTAATTATTAATGTAATTTATTTACTGTTTTACAATGAAGTTAAAGATTTATTTTATTATTTCACTAAGACAAGATAAAAACTTGACTCATCCTTCTGCACAGAGCTGGAAACCAAAAATAAATTGATAAAAGTAATGGAACCTAAAGACTTCATAATTAAAAACTCAAGATTAAAATGTTAAATAAGTGTTAGTAATATTTTATTTGATGATGGTCATCACTATCACATACCAGAGGGAGTTTTGTCATAGCACATTTGATGAAAGGGTCGTAGGTTTTACAAAATTCTTCTTTCACATCGAATAACGGGCCTATAAATAATAACATAGAACGAATGCAATTAAACTTATAATTCTGAGCTCAACTAAGAAAAATGAATTATGTCATTAATACCGAAATCTTCGAAGCATGGCATGAACATGGTCTTCATTCGAGGTATCATTTCTTCTGGAAATTTTTCTTTCGCTAAGAAAACGTCCAAGTTTTCCATAGACCATAATCCATCAGGGGTTAACTGAACGCAAAAAAAGTTTTAATTGTATTTACTTCAAATTTTGAGTATGTAAAATAAATTTTGAGTATGTAAAATAAATTTTGATTGCACGACTTACTATTCCCTCTGTCACCATTACACATTTGAGAATGCACTACAATAATTAAATATCAATTAACAATTAATAGTTCTTAATTCATGTAATTGAAAATGGAAAGTTTTTGAATTGTTACATTTGATTTGGCTGATTTATCCTTTCCATTTTTGAATTTCATGGATTTGGTACATTTAGTGATGCCCGACATTTGTCGCTTCGTCAAATCCTGAAGAATAGATTTGCATGTTTTTTCCTGACCGTTTACTTCCTGAAACAAATTAACACATTAGAGAAACTACACAATGCATCTAATAAGCAAATTGTAATTATTATTTCATACGAACCGAGATGCAAAATACAACAGCCACAACAGCCACTGCCAGGAACAGGGAAAACCTCATTTCTATCGATTATGTTACATAAATGGGCTTCTGCCTTGCTGATGTGTGATGAAGAAAATGGATGATTGTCCTTCCCATCGTTATATAGACTTTTGCACAAAAAATTGGCGATTTATAATTACATTTTGCCACAAGAACTCATTAAAATAAAATCCTATTTCCTCATCACTGGAATTCTTTAGTCCTTCCCATGGCGAAATTGGCGTTGAGAGTGACAGACAATGAACAGTGATTCTAAGGCGGCCTTCTTTTAATTAATACTGAAGCCAGACACTGCTAGACATGTTCTTCCCAAGACCATACTTAACTTAACTAAAACTGCATAGACACTTAAATGCTTAACTTCCCAATGAATTGTTTATGCAACGCATGGAAATTCATTTAATTTTTATGCAATCGTTGACAGCCCGATATTTAAGTGTCATCTAAATATAGATATAGCTATTGGCATAATTAATATTAATTTACATCGCGTGAAAAATAACAAGACTGTCATTTGCTGTTGTTTTGCCAGACAGTCAAGCAATAATAGAATTTTGCATGTTGGGATGATTAATGTTCACACTTTTTCATAGGAAAATGCCATTTTAAATCTCCAAAAACGATACTTAGATCTTAATGAGGCTTGACAATGAATTCTCGTGTAACGCTAGCAATTTATAAAATATGTTTATTATCTAGCAAACCAGGTAGGTATCTTTTAGAAAGGGTTTTAAATCATTTATTCTTTGCCCTTAAAAAAATAATTCTGCAGAACAAGTAAAAATAGAAAAAGTAAATGTAATTTCATCTGTTTAGTTACACTATTCTATCGCTCAATATATCTGTAGTCTCTAGAACGATGAAACAAATACATTCCCGAATTGCCGTCGATTATTTCCAAGGTTTGCATATTTGGAAAGAGTGTTTTGACAAAATCATAATTGCGTCTGACTAGAGTGGCAACACTAGTTATTTCTTCGTAAGCTCCAATTGTTTGAAGTCCTTTTGGTTTCGGATGTAGTCGAACGTAGGTGACTGCTGTGTTGACTGTGGCACCAAAGATTCGTCTGAGTAGAGTAACTTCATAGAAACTGTAGCAAAAATCGTACGCAAATTTCAACGTTTGTAAATCAGGGAATAGGTCATTCCAGGTTTCATGAGAATCTCCGAGAAGCATTTTGAGAAAACTGCGTGAAGAATTGATATCCAAGAATTTCACTTTTGCCATCTTTGGAAACGGAAGGAGGGAATGATAACTAAATGGCAAATCAAACATTGGCACTCGCAAAGTCAGTTTCTGCAAGCAATCTTTCTGGGTGTTCAAAAATCTTAGTAGAGAAATAAAGAAAGCGTGTTTCCACAGCGGCCAACTTTCACTGATGCCACAAGCCTCGATACTGAAAGATGTCAGTTTCAAATTCTTTTGAGATAAGTCGGTCAGTTTGTTTAAAAATGTGTGCATATGGTGAAGCGTATTTATTGGATGAACAGAAATGTCTTTTATTCGCAAAATATCTTCTTTTGTTGTCATACGATCAAAAGCTTCTGAAGTAAATGAACTTCCTTCAGTCACGATGCTACTTAAATTCGGAGCACTTTTAAGTAAATCCAGGAATGGAGGAGTGAATGTCGACTGGAAAAATCTTTGTGTTGGGTAGTCCCACCAGTCATCAGTAAATGTTGACCATTCCAGTTTTTTCAATTTAGGCAACTTCAAATCAGCAGCTGCATCTAATGCTTTGTGATTAACTGTTGATACTACCGCGTGACAAAAGTGGATGTCCACGCAAAGATGCAGGAGTCCTGGAGTCAATTCTGATAAAATCTTCTTAAACGCAAAAAATGCCATGTCTGTAGATACTTCTCCGTCGACCACTTTTATTTTCAAGTATCTGATTTGATTTCCGTATTCTTTTAGGAAATCCAATATAGGATGATTCTTCCAGGTAAATGTTAGGGATACTTCAAATTGGATGCAAACTCCCGTGAACATTAAAAACATTGGGGGATCTTTAAATGTCAATAAAAAGTCGTGGGCAGTTTCGTCTTCTACTTCGTGTTCGATTGTTATCACGGATTCCTCGTTGAAATATCCCTGAGACACATCTAGCCACTGAGAATTCACCAAACGGCATGATTTAAGGTCGTCGATTTTCAGAAAACTAAAAATTCGGTCCAGGATCTGAAAAAGTAAATTGTATAAACAAATCAATTAAAATGATGTATAATCTTGCCAAAACATTGTAGTTTTATTACGTACCGTAGATTCAAAGTCAATCAAATCTTTTAATTAGGTAGGTAAACTGCTTATTACCAAGTCATTAGAGCAGACTGAAGATGCCAAAGTCAAAGTCTTCTTCCTGGAACATTTATCGGCACCTTTTTGTGTCTTCTTGCCATTGCTCTTCCCCAAACATTTATCAGCAAATCCTTGAGCCTTCTTGCCACTTCTTAATTCCATTATTTCAATGAAATAGAGCTAATTCGCTCTAAATTATGCCAATTATCTGAAAAATTAATAGATATCCAACAATCCAACAGTCCAACTTTAAATATCAAAATTACAACACATGACATATTATTATCAATTATATTACAGATTGCTGCATTCAACATTAAAGCAAATATAATAATTAATGCAAGTATATTTAATAATTCGGGATTACCTTTTATTGTTTATTGCAAGTGACAACAGACAAGTCACAAGTGTTTTGTAGAGTCTATTTATGATTTATAAGATTGTAGACCGAAAATATGTATGATTAGTACATTCTAAAATAAAATTAACAGTGAGTAAACTGCCTTTCCACTTTTGACCATTTACCGTCAATGTTATAATCCAAAGCAATCGAGAAACGCAAAATAGCTCTCTTTGCAGCTGTGTGCGACGAAAGAGCAGTCCAAATAATCCGGCTAAACCGCAAGGAAATCTGGCCCAACATTTAAAGCAGTAAGAGAAATAACAGATGAAACTCTCATAATATTATTTTTAATTTCATAATTTTCAATAATTATATTTTAATCTAGTATTATATTAATAAATAATAACTATTAATAATGTTTAGTCCTGAAATTCGGAAATATAGTCGCAAATATATAATTTTGTTGTTGGTTTAGAATATTACTGATTTGTCTTTTACCTGTTGTTCTAAAAATGTTTTCACGAAAAAACTTTTGTATGCAATATTTGATGGAATTCAAAGCTGATTTGATAAATAAAATAGTGCAATAACGTAATCAGGTTTATGAGAGTTTTAATTGTTATTTATATTTCGCAAAATAAATTTTACAAAGTAAATTAACATTTAACAGACAGCAGAATATAAGCCATCTAATTTTACCAGTCATATCATATCAGGATTGAATGTGACATTTCGCATTTATTATTAATTTACTACAAGATATCGCCCTCGTAAGGTCTTTAACATATCAGGATACAAAGACATTAGGCACAGGTACCAAAGAAAGTACTATTTTTCCAGAGATGTAGAGATGTTAACTGTGAATTGTATTTGCTTCTTTGGACTTAAATTATTGAAAAATATCAGGAAGGTAACTTTCATTTTAGTGGTGTTATATTTTAATCCCATAGGCATATAGCAAGCATTAGCTTACTCTTTATTATCTACTCCCCATATTTAAGTAAAACACTGTGTAACAGTTTTTTTGAAAAATTATTGTACGGCTAAGTTATCCATTTAAAAAGTCATCAAATAAAAAAATTATAAAAATATCAATTGGGAAAAGGTGCAGCAACGTCATAGCGCAGATTTTATAAATGCAGTCCATATATAGCAGGTAAAACAAAGCTAGATATTTTAATGCAAATGGATTTTCTTACACAGCAATAATCAAGTCAATGGATTTCTCAGTGACCAGCCGGAAATATTCTGTAACAGAATTTCTAGAAATTATTATAGAATAGAAATTATTGGCTTTTGCGAGCAGCGGTTTCAAAGATTTAGCTCTTTTCTGAATATATCTGTTTGGATGAGATTTCCAGAGATTTATGTACCGAGTTGATTCTTCATCCAATCAAATAGCTGCAAAATAGACGACATCGCTGATAACATAAAAATAGAATGAAATACCAGGCAACATGAGATATCCTGGCATTCCAATCTCACGGGAGAGCTTAACTGTTCCATAATTACAAATAATGGCGATGAGACCAAATAAACCCATAAAGGGCATGAGCAAGACATTTTTTATTAATTTGGGAATGATAAATCCTCAACTCGGAGTACACAGACATTGCTTTATTGTCTGGTCTTTTCATAAATAATTCTGCGTACTTCAAAGCGTTTCTTCCCTTTATAACACAGCCACCCAGTATTTCACTTCCCTTACGTACATCAGAGTAACCGTGTCAAAAAAAGCCAAGGGAGCCAAAACGTAGCATCCAAAAACAAATGTGGCACAGGAGCATTGAATTTTAACAACTAAAGTATATTTTTCATAAAAATGTGGCATGTGATCCAGGATGAATTTCTGAAAAGGGTCGAAAGGCGCCACTAAAGACGAAAGAGCGGCAAGGAAGACGGCAATCGCACATCCTGGAAGCAAATATTTAAGAAATTTGTTCGTCAGACGAATCTGTACGGATTCTTTTTCAGAAGGAAACGATGTTCTTTGCCATTCTGTTCAAAAAAATCATTTATTAAACATTGCAAAAATGTTTATTCTGAGGTCGTTCCAAGATTTTGTGTTAAAGTATCAAACATAAAAATGAACCAAAAACTCCGCTTCGTTTATTTCAAATGTTTTTTAAATTTAAACCAATGTGTTTCGTTAAAACACAACTTTATTGCTTTTTTATAAAATCCATGTCGATCTACTTCATGTTCCTCATGTTGTACTAAGCCGTTTAAAAATGCATATTCCCTTGCGTTTAACCGCACAGTTCAAATTCTGTACTCTATAAGGGTTTCCCTTACTGGCACTGGGCCAAAACGTAAACAAATCAACAACCCAACTACTTGTGAGTCTGTTCTGTTCTGTGCCTGACGGATGAATTCTGTGGATGAACTGACAACTAACATCCGGCTATTATTTAAAGTGACTGATGACCTATGTTTTGCTGCATGTCCTGGGAATCGAAACCTTTTTACGAGTTCACATCAAACATACATACATAACCATTTATAG
>JABASH010004058.1:0-14913 GCA_019776445.1 Tomocerus maximus | reverse complement strand
CGAGGAAAAGATTCACTTTCGTTTCAATGTTATTCTCGGTTATTGCCTTTAGCTTCGACGTGAACTGCAGACCGCTATTAATTATACTCCACTGCGTCATTAACATGTGCTTGCTTAATTAGTATAATAATAAATACATCCAGCAGATAGTCCTATTACGTAAATAACCATTTCATGCATCACTCACTCACGCTCTATCCTATTCACAAATTAATGATCTAGACTGATCTGCAAATCTCATGTAAACCTTTTAATCTGGATCATTTTTCATATCTTTCAGGAAATGCATAACCAAATGAACTCTAATAGCAATAATAAGATCACAGGGATCATTTACTATCTAAAAAGTACCCATGACAAGATATGCGAAGATTTATTTGTGTACTATGCAGTGTGAATGTTTTCTGTAAACATAGTAAACAAACTAAAGAAACGTGCATAATAATATTGTCTGTAAAAGCAATGAAATAATTTGACATAATTTGTATAACTCAGTAGACAAAGTGTAATAAATGATTATTTAATTGGCTACACACATTAGGATTACATGAGAAGAATGCTGCCAAACTTGGGTATGCAGATTGGCACTAACTTTCAGAAAATCACATAACCATTTAATCTTGTGTGTAAAATGGTGAATTAGTAATCTGTAAGTGTACAGAATTCTGCGAATCAATATTTGTTTTCATAAGATAGATAGACAACTGTTTCTTGGATAGGTAACCATTTTTACTTAAATGGATAGATATATTATGTATAGTACGTAATAATGACTAAATATTATCATGTTTTGAAGAGTGCCAAGAAAAGTGATTAAACCAGCCAAACAAGGGTCTCCTTATGTCAAAATGACTATTAGCGAGTAAAGGAAAAGAAATTAATCCGGATTTTCTTGTTTGGCAGTGATAATAAACAATAACAAGTCGTTCCGTCAGAGTTTAAGTAATGAGTAACAGAATAGACTGCTAAACTGCTAATGCTCTTAGTGTGTACAGCAATTGCTATTCGAACACATAACATGTATCTGCATTACGATAATATGCATAAAGGAAACGAGACGAGTTATTAGCCAATTTGAAATTGACCTTTCTTAGAGGGATAGAGAGAGAGACATTCGCATTAGAGGAGGGGGAGGGATAAAAATGAAAAGTCAGTCAACTCAATACGTAACAATCATTTAGCATAAAATAAAGCAGCTAAGTGTATACTGATGGGAATTTAAAAGCAATAAAAAAATGAAATCTACGTAGTTTTGTTGTTACATATAAGATTCACATAGTTATCCATTTGAGTAGATATGAGCACAGTGGCTTATAGCTATGGGCTATGGTTATTGTCTTTGAATGGTAAAGACTCACGTCACATGAGTTAGAAATTTTATATTGTTCCCTTCTATTCTGGTAGTGCTATGTAATACTGGCTTTACAATGTGGGATTTTTTATTGAGATTAACAATAACATTCACACGTATATTATTATTTACTCTAAGAGTATCCTTATAACTGTATAGGGTATGTGTATTGTAGGGATGTCCATAAAAGACTGAAAGGGAAAATGTTGGTCTAACTTTCTTTTTCTTGGGAGTAGTGCACTGAGCATGTATAATTGTATGTATAGAGTGTATAGAGCTTATAATTGAATTGAGGTGTTGTGGAGGTAATAGTAATCACATAATCTAATAGGAATGGCATATCTCTCTCTGCTACACGTAATCCATTGTAATGAGTTTGAGGAGAGGGAAGTCGAGCTAAGTCTTTCTTATCAAGTTGAATGAACTCTCTCACGACGGGAACAATCGTCTATAATATGTCTGTGGGTTAGTAGTGAACGAACCTGATGGCTGACTGAGTATGCACTTATATAAACAGATATTAAATAAAAAAGAAAAAGGGAAAACCAGGAAGAGATACCGAGGAGTGCAATTTTACAGAACAAGTACATTGTACTTTAGTCCTCCTTTAAATGCCTCTGAGGAAGATGACTTATTACAATCCCTATCTATGCATAGAAAACTTTCAGACACGAAAAGGAAGTCAGGAATCTGAGCAAACGACACGAGGAACGTAACCAAGTGCAAATTTTTAACTTTGAGCTGTTCAGATTAGACTACCTGAGTTAGGTTTACTTTTTTAAAGTGAAGGGAGTCATGAAATTGTAATTTGGCTCGTTCTATATGTATCTGGGTGTGCAAAAGATCCTCATCGTTTCCTATAACCAGTTTTGCATAACGTTATATAAAATGAACACTCAAGATCGCTTTCTCTCTTCAGTTAATCAACTGCGAAAATGTCTTGGCTTCGTTTCCCTCCGCTTCACTTGACTTATCTTGCTCTGTGATAATAATTTTTTATATTACTACATATCAGTCTGTGGACTGTTACGTATTTTATGAGTTGAGTTACCTTAACTTTAGTTTCCTTCGTTGGCATCACTTTCTGCTCCTGATCAGATCACATAAGATTATGGCCATTAGCTAATGCCAATCCGATCTCTCTTTGACATTTAATGACACGGAGTGAAACAGGAAGTTTAAAAATTATCATAACTCATATAGGAAATACATATTCTATGTGATAATACTAAGCTATAATCTTATTTAATGATCATAGAATACTTGTGGCATGGCAAGTCATTAAATTCTATTGTATTTATCATGCCAAGTCAACTCATAGAGCAATGTACTTTCAAACTTGACTTTCCTTTATTCCATGCATACTATACTTGTACACAGACATAATAATAAAGGTAAAGAACTCTCTATGGTCAACAGTTCAGTACTACTACCGTATCTAAACACATGCATGTGATGTAATAATCGCATAACAATTCTTACATTTTACGTCATTTCCTTCTTTCCCTTATCGTGTCTTTGTCTTATCCAATTTATAACTTAAAGACAGGTACATTACAAATTAGTAAACAAAAAGTAGACAAAAGTCAAGATCTACGTCCGGGGAATAAACTCTCCATACTCTGCTCACCTTTCATTTCCTCTCAGTTCATTAGCAAAACTGAAAGTCCATACACATGCATTACACATTATCTAAGGACTAATGTCAGCAATCACAAAGCTACATATTTATTGTCACACGAGAAGCATTCTATTAATCAACAATAGTATTTCTGTAGACATTTACAAATGATATGAGGAAGAGATTCAATTCAAGAGAAATTATGTATGTGCATACAAAAATGTTCCTTTGTCCATTCCGCTTCTGTTTACATGTAAATGGAAAGGTGTAGCATTGAGAATTGGTCAGTCAGATATTCGAATTTCAAGTCCATTTGGATATATAGAACAGAAAAGACGGATGCAGCAGGTCAAGTCATGCGAGAAGACAGTTGGTCTTCAAATATTTAATTTTGGACAGAAGTGAAGTGAGTGAGCATTGAGTCGAGAGGAATAATGGATGAGTCCTCCCTTGAATCTTAATCAGCTCCTAACTACTAACAATAGAAAAATAAGTAGTCCGAGCTAAGGGCAAGTTAAGTCTCCTCACTATAATGTTAGATAGAGGCTAAGGACGTCTTAGGCACATCAAGGCAGTTTGGCCTAGTCTCCTGGACTAGAAAGCAACCTTGATCCATCAATTCGAAGATTTATAAATAAATAGACATATCCGAAACAAAGTCTTAACTGGACTGCACTATTTCTTACATCTTGACCAGACTTGTTCTATATTTATAATATCTATGCTGTATATAAATACTATAGGGCAAAGGGTAGGGCTAAGCCAGTCTGGAATTAGTAGGTCAATTATAATTGGAGAGTAGAGTAAGTGGAGTGCATCGGATCACAGCCAGTCCACTCACAGCACTGGACTGCATGAGGGGCCTTTAAGGCCCTGTTACAATAATACACAATTTATTGTAGGCACTCTTGGCACGTACTCGTCTTCACATTACACAAATGTTCGAATGCAAGACAGATAAATAAAACTAGTCTTAATACACATTTAGTTTCTTCTCAGTTAAACTGATAGGGACTTGATGAACTATATTACTTAGTATTAAGATATATAAATAGAATGTGACAATGGCAGGCCAGGTGAGAGATATACATGCAAATACAAAACAATAATTTTGCTGTGCTTGTCTGATATGATGATGGAGCGTGTTCTAGCTCATTTCCTTCATCTTTCATTCTTACACATTCAATTTGGAACTTTCTACACTATTTACAGTGCATGGCCTCCCTACAAGTACCTATTCATCCATTCTAATAATAATCATCAGATACCTAAACTTATGTTTCCACTAAATAAATACAGAGGTTACAAATTCAATGAGCCCATAAATAAAGACAAACTTCATTTTTACAGCCCATGAAACAAAAAATTTCATTTTCAAAATATTAGTCATCCTGAACTTAATTTCACTTAGGTATTGCACTAAAACTGTTTCTTCTCTACAAGATCTTAACCATCAAAAGCATCTCATCTTTAAAAATTCCCAATTTCCCCGAATATAAATGTAGGCTTATGTTTAAAATGTAAATGAATGTCAGTTTTGGATACAGCGTTAGGCGATAGTCTACTTTACTTATTTCAAGTGCCCTTTATTTGCTCTATAAATATTTCGGTGTATTAAATGACACACGAACAACTTGACTTAAGACTTGATTTCTATGAATTTTCGTCTTAGAACGAGAGCAGGTGGTTGGTATCCTTAAATAAGTGGCCTATATATTATGTGTTTGTAGGTTATCTATTCATAAGTGTCCCTTGGCACTTGAAGGGTCTTTGTTCGGATAAGTCCGTCATTCGTGTGTACCTTGTCATGTATTTGGTAAACAGCATTGAGAATGTGACACATGAGTGGATGAAAGTAATTTGTATCGGGGATGAAAGAGAAGTTATTTTAAGCCACTTCCTTGACTTGTATTGAATTGTGAAGAAAAAGTCTACTTCCTAGAGAAGAGACCGCAAAGAGGAATTATAAATGATGATTCGTATAGAATGTACATTAGTATGAGATAAAGAAATAAAAAAGAAGAAGCTTCGTTTTCTAAAAGAATGGCATTCTTCTAGATTTGGTCATCGTCCTATAGCGAGCATAGAGACATGTATTAGTTGACTGCATTCACCTAGGTAGACAAAAAGGGGATAGATAATGTATCTGTAGTTAAACATGGATCGTTAAAATTAGAAATCAGTTCGATATCTGTGTAGAGTATGCACATTATTTTCTTTTTAAAACGGAATGCATTATGCTAAGTTACGTAGGATTGTGCAGTGTTACGTTAGTGTCGTGGTTTGTTTCGTTCTGGTGTGTTATGGTTATGTATGGATTGTTGTAGGAAGTAAATGGAAGAAATAGAAAATGAAAAGGTTCTTTCTTGATTTATTATTACACAGGTACTGATAAGTCTGTAAGTAAGGCATTAGTACATTCATTGCAAAGTATGTAGGTAGGTAGGTAGATAGGGAAACCTTATATAAAAGTGTACGTAATAACAAGTTTGATAATCGCAGGCTCTGCAGTAGTGTTGTGGTTAGGTATGTTTTAAGAAGCAGAAAGTGGCATGTGAATTGCGAGTTGCTGTTGTACTAGTTAGTGAATACTGAGAGAATGGAAAGGGTTCGCTTGAAAATGTTGGCATAGGTAAGATACGTGTAAGCGACAACGACCGTCCTTTAGCATACACGTAAGTAAGTACAGAATCAGACGACGCGTATAGTGAGTTGGTGGAATACGCCGTTAACTGACACAGAGAGTGTACTGTTATGTGAGTCTCTCTCTGCCTCTCTTACGAACGGGCATAACATCGACTTATAGCATTCCCATTAGACTGTTGCTCTCGCTCGGGAGAGCATCGCAACCAAATTCGCTCTGTCGAGATTTCTGTGTATTTTCTGTCTGTACCAAAACCTAGGGACCTATCCTCCCGTTATTGCCTCTCTCTCTCTCTCTCCTGAGTTTAGTGAGCATCAACCTTTACAAGGCAAAATAATATATCAAACAAAACGGAGCCAACGTCAACATTAACATAAGTGTGCCTTGTCTTCCTGCTTCCATACATTTATTAGTAAATACACAACACAACTTATCGGAAACAAATCTCATAGTGACTCATAAGTTGCGGAAGATAATCCAATATTTGCATTAAATTGTGTGTTTGTTGTCATTGTCACAGGAAACGACAGAGTGGATAGATAGACTGATTTATTCTTGGCAAAATCAATTTGACAAACTGTGTTATATTAGACTTTTTTGTTGTTTACTAAAACTAAGCATATTTAATCAAGTCTGAGTTTCCTTTTGGAATCATCTCTCCGTCCGCATTATTCGTCAGTGTGTCTTAAAGAGAGAATGTGTCTATTGTTGTGATCATCATTATACTCAAGGAACAGTTTAGTGCTAAGTACCCGGAAAGGACACCAAGAAGGATAATTCTACTTATGTGGCAATTCTCCAGAGTTACTTGCCCTAGTGAACTGTCTCAAGTTTCATTTGAGACTATGAGGATATAGTTAGTTACAATCCGGGGATTTATACACGGAGACTTTCACTTTCATATGCCAATAGTTTCAAGCCAGAATGTAAACACACCGGGATTTGCCATACCGAAGGATTTGTATGAATGTGAGAGTGAGTGCTCGTTACCCAGATTTTAAGTGTCCACTCATTAAAGGACTGGAATCATCACTAGTTAGAAATTAAAAAGTTTGACAGAGCCTTAAGGCTCTTGAGGACTTTCAAATTGTCCAAATGTTATCCGTCATAGACTCGAATGTGATTGAGATAGAAAATGGAGGTGAGATGAGATTCTTTTCTCTTGTTGTTGTTCCTAGTACGCTTTAAAAAAAGAACCCTACACAAATCCATTTACGCAAAGAACTAAAAAAGTGTACAATCATCACTCGACATTTAGCAGATTTACAACATTCATCCATTATACAAAATACAATTGTGTTTAAAACTATTCTCACTGATTCAAATTCAATGGCTGTGGTCGTGTTAAAAAAAGGTCGCTATTCTATACAATATTTACATAGTCAACATACACACTAAATAATTCACAAATGATGAAATAGTATTTTAAAATATTTTTTTTAACTTCATCAGGAGTACTTCATAATGGGATGAGCCTGTTCCAGGATTTAAAGTTGAAGAGGCGGAAGGTGGACTCTCGCTGTTCTTCTGACGGCGAGTCCATCGGAACGTCCGACTCTACATCCTCACTTTCTCCAGATGCCCAAAATCAAAGTGAGGGTTCGCCTAAAGACAAAGATCGGTAAGAAATTATTATTTTTGCAATATTTTTAATGTTTGTGCCTCCAAAACGCTTTTGTTGGCTTTTCATACAGAGATGGAATGCAAATAGATTATTAGAAGTCATATAGTATGACTTGAATGTTTATTGTTACGTCACATTTGACTCTCGATACAATAGAGAAAAATTCTCACTATCTTTTGCAGTTTATTTTGGTTGAGTTGAGATCGTAAGACTCTGTTTTGTGTTTGTCATGTCGCTCGTATCATTTGAATTTGTCTCGCCTGCCCTAGTTTCCCTGTTTTATGTGATGTCAACGCTTTTCGTACCCAACATAGCCCTAATATATATAATATTGCCATGAACTGTGTAACGCTATGATAAAGTAGTAACAACTACTACCTAACTAAACCCATTCAAGTCATGTCATGACGAACCAGATCCGAGCTAAACTAATCTGACGTGATAAATACAAAGTTAAATTAAGCAAAGAGTGAATGCAAGTAAATCACCTGCAAGTAAATACACTGTCTTGTATACATACATATTTGTATTGGACAACTAAAACATTATCTAATACAAACCGTCTCTGTATACTTACATAATAAACAAAATAGTCCTCAGACACAAATAAGTACATAGGCATACGCAGATTAAATATCGCTACAGTGTATACAAGACACAAATTATTTGGACTGAATATATATTTTCCTTATCAATAGTATAGATTCAAGAGAAACATGCCTAGGACAATATAAATCACAATAAGAATCCTCTTGGTACTGTTCAACTTATCGCAATACACTTTAGCCTCACACCACCAACACTAATTGGTTAGCAAGAATTGATAAAAAGTAACAGTACATGCTAATGACTGGGCAATTCAATGTTATGCTACTAAAGTCACTTCACTTGAAAAAATGCAGCCGAGTCAAATGACAGACGGCAAGATAAAGAAAATCCATGAAATTCTAAAGATTAACACTCACGTTTGAATTTTCATACATTTCATTTGTCTTTAGAATGTCAAATGCAAGTGCTAAATACTTATAGTAATAAGCACAATTAAAGTTTGAGTTACTTTTTTGTGCTGCATGTCTAATTCTATGAAAATGTAGGTGAATGCAGGTGCAGGGATTTTGGAGTATTTTATAAGAATGTAATTTAGGCGTAGTTTTGTGTCATTGCCATTGTTCATGAGCAAAATCATTGAATTTTTTTAAACTCCGGATAGTCAAAATGCAATTATGACATTGACAAACGTTTGAAGACACTGGCACAGCATGTTTGCATTGATAATTAATTCTAATTACAAAAACTTGATATAAATGCATCGAAGGGTTTATAAAAAATATTAATTGCTATGCACTTCAATCATAAAAAGTAGAAACGCATCTTAGAAATGCAACATGTTGACTAGAGAGCATTGGAATGAGTAAAACCAGTAGTTATTTTATCTTGAACATTAAAGTATCTTATCTGTATGAGATAAGTATATTGAGATTCTCATCATGAAAAAGAGAGCATAATATATTTATGCATCCAAGAAGATGAAATCGAGTCTGACTGAATCCCTTCCAGGTATACAGATCAGAAATGCCATGAATATTTCATGTATCGATAGAATATTATCATTTCAGACTGACCAGTCCGTGCAGTCAGTCATTCCAGAACTAGATTTTATAAATAAACGAGATGCACCAATAAAAATAGTACATTAGCAGAGCCGGAAGGCAAACAGAGAGGTAATCACATTGAATCAGGTAAAAGATCTTATAAAACAGATTATCATTATCATTGTGAAATCAAGATCAGATATTATTAATACTCTAGAGTCAGACATAAATAAAATAAACTGTACAAGCTCCCTTTAGGGAATCATTGCCGACAAACCAGATGGACTCTGGCCACAAAGCAGCGTCATAACATTACACATCAATTTATTACTACACAAACAGTAACTCGAGAAGGAAAGCTGTTGTTTAAAGAGCAGTAAATTATTTTAGTCAGTTAATTATATAAAGATTAAGTTTCATCTGGGATGACGATTCATTTTACGAGGGTTGAAATGGAAAGTGATATCAATTTACGATGTCTTTGCTCCATCATTATTTTTAGCACAAAGCAAGAGAAAATGGAGACTGGGTAGCTTTGATTTAGTCTTCTGGAATAAATGGATTAAAACAAAACAGTTGGTCACTTTCCTTTTTTTGCAACCACAAGATATATTATTTGTCCTAATAATAGGTATACCAGAGAGGGTTCTATCACTAATTATTGTAAAACGCGGAGGTATGCCAGAGTCGAGGACACACTAATCCAGTAAAAGTGAAGTTGTGTAGGGAAGCGGTTGTGTTAAACGATTAGAAAAGCTTCTTCACATTCACAAGTTAGCACTTGAGGAGACTGAATAAAACAAAAGGAGGAGAGGTAGTTAATGATACAGGTAACATAATATTATTATTATGTAGGTGCATAAGACTGACTTATCTTCGAGATGAGTATCACAGGTAATCTTCATACTGACCGTCTGTGACTTGACTTGAGGTGGAGTGGACTGCTGGTGGGGAGGTTGGGCCAGTTTGGCAGGCTCTGTCTTGTTCACTTGGTCGTGTGCTGTGCACGCTCTGAAATCACCAGAAATTCATTGTCAGTTCAAGAGTGAAGGGTTAAGACGGACTGACCGGTTTTCCTCTTTTTATTACTGCACTTTTTACTGGATTTCCACGTTCTGTTTTATTATTAGCCTGCTGCTCTCCTTTTTTGACTTATTTTCACTTCACAGAATCCCTCAAGTCTCATTCCAGTAGTCCAGTCGGTTCATTTTTATTTTCCGAGTCTCGTCTTTTTTGTTTCACTTAGAATTGGGAGGAAGCGCATCTGTGCGTAGATCTATTTATGTTATATTTATTGGTAAGTAATAGGAGCCAGGAGTTGACGAGACTCTGTCCATTGATATTCCATTCAGGTTTATTTTCTACGAATGAATGCCTAGAGGACAGGTGATTATCGTCAGCCGTGGAACATTCACTCAGTTAACCTAAACACACTAAACGTTATTACAGATTCGAAATCCTTTTACTTTTACTTCCCTACTTGACTAAACTATGCATACATAAACACGAGTTTTTCTTTTTCACTTACTGACCCAGAATTATCTTCATGATGTAGCTCCCTCTTCAGATTAACTTGAATTAGCGAACATCTATTTTAAATCTGCAAAGTACATAACAATCACTAAATCTCCAAATTATTTACACACACACGTTCATCTAAATATTCAAGTATAAATGAATAAATATTGAAAACTAGATTGAACTGGTATTAACTATCAACTTCTCAGATAAAGGCTTAGATTATATATAAACAATATAGTTAAGTGCATTTAGTTTTGGCCAAAGAAATAATAAATAGAAAGAGAACCACTCTGAAAGCAATGACTCGCACTTAAATTTACTACGTCTCATCTTCCTGTTTCTACGCATTTAGACTAGACATGACCAGTGCATGCTTACAATATTAGTTCTGCGACTGATACAATATAGGGACCTATTATTCCTATTATTTCATGTACGGAAATGTCCTAGTACTGCTATGAACAATATTTGCAGTGTAGGCTATTTGCATATTACAGCTTTACTCACAGGTAGTGTGATAATGTGTAATCTTGCAGTCTTGGCAGATGGGTTTAGCAATGACTGTGTATAAATAATTTGCAAACTCTCCTCTTCCCTTAGTATTTATCATGTGACTCACTTCCCTTTCAGATTGAAACTTTCTTTTTCACTTTATAACAGTACAAAACACAAAAGTCATTGAACAGAGAGGTAGTAGCAGCAGTCTAACAGTCCGATATACTTACAGTTATTGTCCTCCTACGTAATAGTCCCACTATCTCTATATTATCTACTCACTCTCATTTATATACTCTGCTAATAATATTTACTAACAAGATACAGAAAATCACAACTTACATTAGTACATGTACGCCAAACAAGATTATCCTAAAAACTTTTACAGAATAATAACATTGTCATTCTTAAAACTACTAACTGCGTATACAACACGCTATAAATGGTATATTACCTTCTAAGTATACGGGAACTGTCAGTTTATTCGGTTACTCGTTAGTAAATTATTAATCGAGTCTACTTTACTTGTCTGCAAGATGAGGAAACGCAAAAAACGCAAACACAACTGCCGTGACTTGACTACACCGAATTTCACCGACAAGACAAAAGGTAAACATATAGTGCCCGTTTCCACTCCGAAGCAGTCTGACCACCAATTAGCTTCGCAAAAGTTAAAATATTATTGTCATTAAATTCAAAACTGGACTTAATATGTAAATTGCGTAAAGTATTTACTTGACTAGTGTCTAGTTACCCAGGATTGAGATCAGGTAACAGAAAGTATCCGCCGCGACGTAGTAGTTTTATTTTTCTGTAGATTTATCGCATTTAGAATTCAAACAAAACAACTCCATTCATTGCTGCTGCTGTGACTGATGTTCCTTTTAAATAGGACCTGTAACGAATAAATACACAATAATTACATATTCAGATATTATTTCATACATAATTATATCCTGCATAAATTAATCTATTTGGTCAAAAGAACACTCGCAGGTATTAAAATAACCTCAAATTCACTGACTTTGGTCGGTCAGATAGGTGTAACAAATGCTGTCTTGAGTCTTGATCTTGATGTATATTTTTTCTGAAAAGTTCACAATGAAGAATCAAAAGCTTAGAATTTAGAAAACCCAGGGTAATTTATTTACTGATTTTTGTCATGAACAACCACTGCACTGAAGAGATGTGATGGTTTAATTTTATCAGAGTAGCACCCAAAAATGTTTAAGCGGATCTGGTTTTGTCTCACGTTGTAAAAGAGCGATTAAAATAAAATAAAATGTAGTTCCGTAAGATATTTTTAGTGCACTACTGCACGAATACATGGTACGGCAGTTGTTAACATTGTAACTGTTGAAAATCAAATTGTGGCATTTAAAATTAGCGCCAGTGTTATTTCGGCTTTATTGTCCTTTGTTCTTGTCTTTGTCTGTCGGAAATACTTTGTCTCTTGCGTTTGCTCGTGTCGTATCGTGTCTTGCATTTTCTGTCTGTTTTTTTGATTATTTGCAATTAGTGATGCTATTGTGATGATTTACAGCAATAATCTAGTAGTTAAATAAAATATTTTATTTTCTACTAGATTTTCTGTGGTAAATCTTTTTTCTGATAGCAAAATGATGTTACGTGTCTTGGGCTTTCTCTGTCTGTCTTCCTTCACTATAATTCGGTTTTCTTAACAAAAATTGTTTCTTTGGAATGGTTTAGTTGCATAACACCGGAAGATCTTGTGGTGGTTCCTCAAGGGAGTAGCAAGACGAACAGCTTCCCGCCGCAATTCTTCCTTATGGCAATGAAAGCTGAGCCACCACCGAATAATCGGAAGGAAGGAAAAGGAAATTCGAGCAGCTCATCTCCGACGAATATTAACACAAACTCCAACGACTCCCTAAAGTCGAACGGAGTGATCAAATTGACAAATCACCAAGGGAGGGCCAACGGTGGGGGTACCCCCAATGGAAACGGCTACAATAACAATAGTGTGAGCGTGAGTGTTGTTGTCAAGTCAGAGCCAGGCGACAGTGACTCTCCTCCACCGTCAAATAAATTACTCAAAGGGGCAGGCACGAGTCCTGATCGAAAAAGTCCGGAAAAGAGTCCGAAGCAAAATGGCCATCACAACAATAACAATCACCGCGAGAGCAATGGCCACGGTAGTGGAGGGAGCAATAGCAACAGTGACAACGAGTCGACAGTGTCCAGTATCAAGGCGGAAAAGATTTCGCCGGAAGATATGGACGTGGATCAACAAGATGGTGACGACGAAACGGAAAAGCTATCACCACGCCCTCAGTTGTCCCGTTCAGGTTCCACGACAGGAATTTCGTCATCGCCGTCACCCCCACGGTCGAATAGCAGTTCCCACTCTTCCTCTACTCTGATCATCACAAAGCAAAACAAGGAGGGCGGCGGGAGTGCGACGAGCAGCCGGAGCAGCAGTCGGGGTCCCTCCCCACCCCAGCAAATGATGAATCACGGACACCAACTGTCTCCTCTGAATCACATGCATAATCTGGGGAGTCCCCACCAAGGGCTAATTTCCCAGCCCCCTCAACAACACCAGCACCATTATTCTAATCAGTTGCACGCCCGTCTAACGGCGGGAAATCGGACAGAACAGAACGATAGTCTGCGCTCCGTGAACGTCCCTTCACCACTCGTCCACGTCGAGATCAGGAATTTAACGGAGAAGCCTGACCCGCCACTGTCGGTGGTGACGTCAACTAGTCTCTCATTCCATCACCATTCAATGTACCGCATCAATGGTGTCCGTCCTGAAGTCATTTCGGGTGGTGCAGTTACCCCGACGGTGACGAGTCCCGGAGGAGCCCCTTCAAATGGCCCTGGTTCCCAAAATCTCTCCAACGGAGGAAATTCAAATTCTCTGTCCAACGGCCACCATCACAATCACCACAATCACCATCTCCAGCAACAACACAATTCCCACATGCAGTCACATGCCACCCACTTGACCCCCCACCCCGGAGGACTGCATAATCACCCGCACCACCCGATACACTCACTCAACCCTCACTCAACCAATCACAATGGCCCCGTACAAATGGGCGGTGGAACGAATCGGAAGTCGCCCACACTGTCTCACCACAGTCGCTCGCCGAATTCATCGCCGAGCAATTCAAGTTCCTCAGGATCGATTATCAACGGATCGTTACATTCTCCGAGTGGGTCAGGTGGCGGACAAACTATTGTGGCCGGCGGGAGTCTAGGCATGGTCAATTCCTCCACAGGCCCTTCCAGTCACCACCACCATGTCAATCTGAATCGGACACCGACTGTGATTATGGGGGAGGCGGGAGGAGTTCGCACAATGCTCTGGTCCCAGCCTGGACAGCCCCTCCCCAATTCTGCCATCGAGTTGGGTGGCCTCGCCAATGGAAATGCCCCCATGAGCAGCGGGAGCAGCACGAGTAGCGGGAGTCTCACCAATGGCCACGTCATCAACGGCGGCTCTCCCAATTCCAACAGCAACGGCTACAACGGCCATCCCTCCCCGCCCAGCAGCAATGGCAGTGGCGGCAGCCATCTCAATGGACTCTCCCCGCCCGGCCATCATCAACACTTGACGAAAGGCTCTTTGAGCATGGAGCGTTTGTGGGCCTCGGAAGCTCTCAACTTGTCCACTGGGGCCGGAGCCACGAATTCCAGCAATTCCAACGGAATCGGTCATATGACCAATGGCAACCACAACGGCCAGAGCAACGGCAACAACAACTCGCACCAGTTGACCCCAGATGATGATGACTATGAACAACCTATGATTTGCATGATCTGCGAAGATCGGGCCACCGGACTCCACTACGGAATCATCACTTGTGAAGGGTACGCACCTTTTCTTCTTCTCCCTGTCCTTTATTTTCCAAAATCAAACCCGAAATCTTCTTTTCTCTGTCTTTCAAATAAATTACCACCCAATGCATTCTTGAGCGATGAAAAGATTTTCTTCTTTGTTCTGTCTTGGTCAATCAATCCTCACTGCACTCTACCGTCGAAAATATGCACACTTCTTGATATACTTTCACTTTTACTGATGATCTTAGTGAT
>JABASH010004057.1:0-14919 GCA_019776445.1 Tomocerus maximus | reverse complement strand
AAAACGAAGGTATTTGATAAGCATTGGAGACAATGGGTGTGACATATCAAAGCTAAAGACATGTAAAAGTAGAATAGTGTGAATAAATCACATTGTAATATAAAATTACATTAAATCATTAGAATTTAGAATAAAAGTGTTAATTGCACGTAAGCAATTGTGCAGTATTTTACATGTAAACAAGACGGGAAAAGAATTAACACAAATTTTTAACTCATTTGGCAATTAGTAAGTACTAAAACGAAGTCATTGTATCTGAGGGTGGTATAGGTGATAATAACAATCTTTATAATAGTGCACTAATAAACATTTTCTAAGCTACATGCACTTGTATTGTGATGGGGTAATCTAGAGATCTTGGGTGCATGTACATAGGTACTATTGTGTATAGACAATAGTTAGTACAGCAAGGAAAGGGAGTCCATAATTATTTATTGTAACTAGTAAATATCCCGATAACATTCATTCTCGACTAACAATAGATAGCATAGTATAGAAATGAAGAAGATTCTTGTGTAAAATCCCAACGTAGTAAACGTAGCAAGAGAGCGAATCAGTTTTGCTATCAAGCAATGTTGTTAATTATTGCCGAGTCTAAGAACAATAAACAGAGTGCACGTAAGAAATACATTTGGATCATTAAACAGAAAAATTTTCTCCTTTGTTTCTTTTCTGTTCACTGACTGTGTACAAAGTTATGTGGATCTTCGAAGAAGCTATCTATAATTTCATATTTACTTATAGCTTACATATTAGAGATTGATAAGAGGCTGAGAATAGGGCAGTATAGTAAATTATATAGTGAGTGAGTATATCATGCATAATACAAAATGATTCATTATTAGAAAAGTAGGCAAGCAAGTAGAGGATCTACTAATGATAAGTATGTGTAAGTAGGTACTGCACATTTCTGCATAATATTGCAAGTTGTAATTTATAATGATATTTACAAGCAAGCATCAATCCACTAATGTATAACATGATATTTACTATAAGTAAAAATCCAAGATTCTCATCGTAATTGTAATGCAAACGTTGAACTGAAGTTGAAGATGTGCTGATTTGACTTTCTTGCAAGAATTTACCTTCCCTCGATGGTTATTATACTAGAAAGACAAGTATTTAGCATCATTTACTTATACATTATATATATTGCTCGGAGAACATCGTTCTTCAAACATAATAACCCTTAATATAATCTATTGTATTGTAAACTACAAAATAAGAACTATTTTCCGTCTCCTTCTACAATAAATAAAGCACGGGAAAACTTTCCAATAGTTTTCAAAATTTTGAGGTGCACTCTGCACTTTGTAAGTATAGAAAATAAGTTCGTATGTAATTTCCCTATTAATGTTTGAACAAATATATTTAAAAATGTGTACTGTGTGTCTACAGACAACTCAGTCCTCAACAGTTTGGCTTCACTAACTCGAGATTACAAGATTAGTTACATTTTACATGTGCACTCCACTCTCGTTCATGATAGTCAGCTTAAATTCCCATTTGCAGTCAAATAACAATATGACTTCATATTTATTTATTTCATTCAAATCGCATATTATTACATACAAGATCCATCCGTCATGTCGTCATATCACACTTATTTCAATTGAATAGAAAGTTAATGTTTACCTATAACTATAATAATAACGGAGTGTACTACGCAACTTTATTTTTATTGCATTTATGCTAAGTTCCCTTGAGACATTTATTTTCCTTGCATGCATTTCTACATTATTGCACTAAAAAATTGTTACACTAAAAACAACACGATTTAAACCATTTTTTCATAATCAACAGGTAGTTAGCAATAATTTATACGTTGAGAACATCTTCATTTTCCGCTTACATACATGTAAAGATAGTATGGAGATGGTGAAACATTTATCGGAAGCTATAAAGGACAATTAAGCATTTATTTTTATGAACTCGCTATCTGTTTTATTGAGCATTAGCAGGATTATGTAGCTTTTTGCAGGTTTCATTTTCATTCAGGCAATAAAATACACAAGAGCAATTAGCAGAGGAACATCATAGAGTGCCATTATCCCCACATGTAGAGCGTATAGAGTATTCCATTTTTTAACGTTGTGCTTCGGATACTTGTGTATGACTTTGCGATTACCTTATCTGTTCATCAAGTGCCTTACATCCAACCTCAACAATATGCGGTGAACGATACAACTTGTATTATTAGCAATTACATTTAAAATTGCTGCGTATAACAAGTTTTTGCCAGTGTTTACTTTATGGTATGAAATTATGTTAAAAAACTTTATTTCGCACAGGATTTTTGCTTTCATTTTGGCAAAAAATGTTTCATTGACTGAACTGATGTGCAAAAGTATAGTGTCTGGGTAATTTTTGAGTTTTTTTTGCAAGTGTAATCAAAAGCCACCTCAATATCAAGAAAAAGGTAAAGATCAAAGTTCAATGCCAAAAGCGATGCAAGTTAAATGAACTTAATTGCCGTCAAGCGATATTCATGCATAATTCATCCCACCTGCGAAGCTAGTTATCTCTGTCTTACCTGTGTAAATCACTCACTCCACAGTGATCAACAATTAGCCTATTTTTTCGAGTCATTAGTCTCGATGTCAATTTTAATTTCATTCCCTCACACTAAACAATGCATTTTCTCTCATTTTATTTTCTAATGCTGCGAATCCAAAGATTAAAATAGGCACACGCTGTGCTTTGCCATAATTAGTAATTACTGAATAAAGCAATTACAGTTGTAGCAGACACAGTAAAGCCTTGCTCTTCTTCTGGCCATTTAACACCAACATTGCATGTTGAATTCTACTGGTAAATACTTTATTGTGTGTGGAGTAAATAGATTTAAAGTCCTTTCTATTTCCATTACACCTTTCATACTAGTTTTATGACATCATGTTGCTTTGACTGCTTTTAACTTTTCTTTGGCTTCTGCATCTCATTGTCTAGTCAGGTTTTACTGTGGTTTCGTCTACTGACTAAATGACTTATACCTACATGAAATTATACCTATCATCTTCTTACAATTCACTATCTACACAATGTACGTGGATATACTAAGTAGCAACTATTTATACAAACACAGCATTCTATACACCGATAAATATAACAAGTGCTTGATGTGTCTGTTCATTTATTATATCCATTGTTTTGTGTAGTTTTCCTAAGAATAATGTTGTTTTACAATATACCTACACAAAAGTATTGTAAACCTACTCAAATTAGGCACATAAAGATGAGCGAGCGCACATGGTTAGTCATTACACATTATAACCAACGTAATACTATCTATTGCAATGCAAATTGCAATCTACCTGACATCAAGTCACACAAGTTGCATAATTTACTTTAAATATCACAGCTATACTTACTCATCAGGCCAAAAGCAGATTTCAACTAATGCATCCAACTCAAATAGACCTTCTGTAGCAAATTGAATTACAATGCGTTATTAATTTCATATTGTTCGAATTGTAATGCATTCATGTCCACACTATTGCTAATACCTATGTAGTAGTATATTTTTGTGAATATCCATGGCAGATGCAGAGTCAAGTTGTCACTACTTTTCCATTCCTTTTAAGAGATAAAATTAGCTTCGGTTTTCGTTATTTATTTTTATTTAGGTATCAAAGCAAAACTTCACCATAAGATAGACAGTTGCAAATTATGCAATCAATGAAAGTATCTATATGTAAATGCACATTTTTTTGCTTTGTATTTGTTCTAGTATGCAATCTGTTACGTATGTGTTAAATGCACCCCATATTTTCATATATGTGCGTCCTTACGTAAAAACATCTCAGAAATCAGCATCACCTGTATAAACAAAGTTCGTGACAAGAATATTTTACAAAAGAGACGATGACTCCAACAATTATCACTTGCTACAACTCAAACTCAGATTACTTGAATATATATTTTAACAGATAGAATTATGCAACTTTAGTAAAATCATTTCTAATACTAAAGTACAGAAAGTAAATCAATTGCACTATTTAAAAAATAAATCAGGTTTACATATTATTTGTACCATTACTTATAGATTCGTCGGCCCCTGTTATCTGCAAGTTGTAGCCAAATTACTCAATGATAGATTCTCATGTTTGGTAAATTAGCATCATGAATCTTTTAATTTGCATGTAAATAGCTCATATATTAGATACGAAAGAATGGTAAACATGTGCTAATTAGTTTGGGTTTATAACTAAAGCCCATTTCAGTAGGTGTAGTGTTACACAACTTAGCAAAAATGCGATGACTAGCAAACTAAGTGTAATATGAAGATAGAGAATGCAAAAGTGTGTAGGCATATAACGAAAATGTGTGTGATCAGCAAAGCGACAAATCTCATCCATATGGGTATGTTCATGTTAGTAAAATGGTATTTACTTTAAGTAGGTAATTGCACTTTGGACTGGATGGCTGATCTCACCTAGTCAAAGAAAGAATGACTCAATCCTGTTGTTTTAACAAATTAAGGTTTTCGCAGTTGTAAACATTTCAACCGCCTGAAAGTATGAATGACTATGAATTTATATTTTAATGAATGCATCTTGGGCAGATAGGTAGGTGGAGGGTGTAGTATTTAGCATAAGTACTGATGACTGTTGGCTTGTAACAATTTGAACATTAGCACAACTTACACGCTACGGCTTTACGACTCTAGCTGAAGTTGCAAGTAAATAACTCCATTTTATGCGTTAGAGAACATAGGGAGTACGTGTTTACATATATATATAATTTAGTCTATCTTTATGAGATTCCCTTATAAATACAACTACTGTATACATATGGGAGCATAGCACTAATAAATTGCGTTAACCTAACCCAGAAGATGTAGGAGTTAAAATTCAAGTCTTGGACAGTTGTTATGAAAGTAAATAATGGGTTTGAATCCCAACTTATGTAGTAGTAAAAACACTAATATGATACGAGGTGCTGTCCCGATAATAATAGTCATAGTTTAGTATAGTGTATTAAGCACGAATGTAGGTACACGGGGTGTTTAGCGTTTAGCCTGGTCTGATTTGGTCTGCTGCTCTGTAGAACTACGGCCGCAAACGAAATGGAGATGAATTGAGTGAGATCTTGAGTGGATGATGTGATGTTTATGCACATGATATAATAAAATAAATAATACTTGTATGGTCTCGTCTCGGCAGGCAGGCACTTTGAATTACTACTTAGTTCAAATGCGTGTGGTACACAATACAAACGACTACGTACTACTCTGTTGTAATATTATGCTACATTCAGATAATTTACATCCTTTATGGAAAGAAATCAATTTTGACCAAGTTTACTAGCATTAAGTCCTTATGAGATCCAGTTTCTTTCGACTTTCGATTTTATCTGCATTGTGAAACACAAATGCACTTTAATCGCAATGCAAATCTTCATTTCATTACAATTCCGGCATAATTGTTGGAGTAATTGGCTGTCTGCTCATGCCCAACTCAATTGGCCTTTTCTAATTTAATACATGAACCTGTGACCGTGCTGACAATCTGATATTAGATACACCCTGATGTTTTAAGCTACCAATTTTTCATCGGGTTCTCTTAATCTATTAGCATCAAAATATTTTCAAACGTGTTACATTTCGGGTTAATAGTCATGAATAAAATGGTACAATCCAATGAGGTCGTGAGTCGAACATCAAGAAGACACGATCTCGATGCAATTTCATTAGCATTTGCACGGTTATCAAATAGTGAAGTTTAAACCTTCAATGTGCTAGCACCTGTAAGTAAAAGTTTTACTTTTCTTGGAAAAATGTGATGGTTAGCGGATGCTATATAGCTATCTGTATAATGTACCTACCGTACCGCTATTGACAATGAAACTTTCTGATTTTGATTAGATTTTAAGTACCAACTTCCGAATATTGAACAAACAAACAAAATGTTTGTGTAGCTAGTTGACTTCTTCTGTAAGATCTCCCAGTAGATTTCCTCACCTTCATTTCTGGAAAGCCATAAAATCGTGGACAATGGTATTTGAGGAGTTTTGTCAGATCGGTGTGTGTGTGAAGAGAGAGGGTTTTACCTTCTACCATGTTCTTACAGCATTTCCTTAAATTTCTCTTTGTCGCCTTAAAGTTGGAATGCAACAGTGTGCTTCAACGTGTCGTATCTATCTGAGTAATTTTCCAGGGAAGCTCTCTTCTGTCTGATTCCGATGATTGTATTGTAGTTGATTTGTAAAGGGCAGGTTTATTCTTCTGTGCCATCCTCAGCTAAAGTTAAAAGTAGGTTTAGTCAATTTCTTTCTTTGAATAGGTTTAAAGTGGCAGCGTCGACAGAAGACGACCATAATGGTTTTCTCATTCCATTCATTCATTTTCAGTAGGCAAAGTAGACAGGTAAGTAGAAGTGCTCAGAAACACAAAGTTAGCTCTAGTTTTAACGAAATCGTCTGAAAGTGCAACACTGTGGCTCAATCCGTCTACATTATAATGCATTAGCGTGTCGTATCCATCTTACTTACATTAATACTTATTCAGAAGAATGCTTACCTTTCCTTAGGAATGTATCATTAGTTACATACTATACAAGTACCTTTACCTTCAAAAAAGCAATCTACTTATATACAGATACCATAAAGATAGGAATACGACATTCTAGTGCACTTTCCCAATTTCTCGTAATAATATTGTGATGTATATTTCTACCTGCGTACTCTAAGCCTACGATACACAGACTCTCGCAGGCTATATAGCAATTCTATCAATCTTTGTTATAACAGTTGTAAATTCTGGTATTACATAGAACTGAAGGCTCCTTATCGCAATGATCAATGGTTGACTAACAGTGACCCTTGTAGACTTTGCCTATTGCTATACTTATTCAATTTCGAACTTGCTTTATACGATGAGATAAATATAATGCAAAAGTAGAACAATATATAGATAAACAGCCCCAATAGTAATGACATTCTGGAAAGTCTGGCAATGCATTAGTACAATTATTTAACAGTTCTGCTCTTGAGTCTTGACTATCCCTCATAACAGTATCTCACCTTCTCCATACGAATAAATTTCTAATACCTACTGTTATAGTAATAGACCATTTCTTTTACACATCATACATAACAGAGGGGGAGGCAGGTAGCCATTAAGTACGGTACAGTGATACTACGATACGATGAGAAGGCACGCACCCGAGATTTGAAATAGAAAACTTTAAAAGGTGTTTTTTAACAGATACCCTACATTCTGAACGTTTACTGTTTACATTTGACTACCTGTTCAGCAGCTTGGGCAGTCTTATACCAAAAAAATTCTTTGTTATCAGAATTTTCGAATTCTCTCTTGCGAGTCACTTTTCATTACCTGATAAGTAATTTCCCTAAAAATGCGGTGAAAAATGAACTAATGTTGTAACTTTGTCTTAAAAAGTTTTTGCACTGTGCAAAAGCATTCCCTCAGAGCTGATATTCAAATACTAGTGTTCTTTTCTTAAGTTACTTAATTTTTGCAGCTCCTTTCTCTGTGTAGGTTATCTAGTAAAACTTTAGTTTAATGATGCCAAGGAATAGCATAATTGAGCCTGATTAGTATTACGGACTTACGATGCGTAGAAATACTTGCACTGTTCTGATGTACAGATATAAATAATTCCATAGCTCTCACTAGAGAGTACCTATCCATTATAGCTTCTAAAACTCTTCTTAAGCTAACTGTATAGATTTGCAGAAATGTTGGCATAATGTAGTGGATTTCCATTGTAAAATGATAAGTAATATACGAGCTAAATATGTGAACAGAAAAGAGATGCAAGCTTTAAGCATAATAATTGTACATTCATAATAAAAGACTAATTGGTTTACCTTCTTTTTCTTGAGTCGAGCCAAGTATAGTAGTTAGTCTACAGGTAAACAAGTACAGTACATCCAACTGCACTCTCAATGTAATGTACTCTGAACTTGTCTATCTCTTCTGAAAAAATTACTCTTATAAATTATCCACTTGAAATTTATCATATCAATAAAATGCAGATAACTACATAACGTAGTCATACAGATGAACATACAGAAGCTAAGTTGAAAAAGTAATTGGCTTGAATGGAGTTGGCAAAGGTAGTCTAGTTGTTCTGAATAAAACAGAAAAGGAGCCAATACTACTGACTGCATGCAATGCATGATGCATCTGAAATTGTGAGCCTCCTACCTTTACCTATTGTATATGTTACAACTCCAGGTCTTTCTCCCTCCTATTTTCCACAAAGTTGATTATAAGCATTAGTGAAGAGCCAACTGAAATGCACATGTAATAGTATAGTATAAAAACAAGAGCCAAGTGAGTTAGTGAGTGAATATCTCCACACATTGTGCATAATAAGTAACTAAACATCTTCGTAAACGAATACGATAGAATAGCTTTTCTGTGTACTCGTCCAACTTGCTTCTTTGTAAAAAAGGTACATCGTTTTGAGTGTCTGGTCATGTACAAGCTGTATCCATACTACAACAGTGCGTATTTATATTGTAGTACTACAAAGCGTAAGAATTTACACACAGCCATTTCTACTATGGATGTAGTTAGCATTGAGTTACCTCTATGAATACTTATGCCTGCACCTTTAAATTACTCACTAATGTAAATGTGTATCTGTAATGTGGGTAGGTATAGGATACTCGTGGATGCATTTGTGCTAAGGAGCTAAGGTAAAAAAGGTATGCTTAAAATATTAGTGCTTACCTGGCCTGTGTGCTATAAAGTATGAGTATGTGTTTGTATGTGTGTGTGGGAAATGAAACGACGTCGGTTGGTCGGTCTTCTCACTTGATTTCTGTTCTTTTATAAGTTGTGCTGGGGAAGAGATAGGTAGTAATCCACAGGCACAGTATGTTAAAGGTACCTACTCAGACATACCTATAGATATTAGCTATAGATTCAACGAAACGAGACAGAGCTGACTGACTGACTGAGTAAAGTAAGTAGTAAGACACTTTTAGTTTAGTTGAGTTTAGTTCTTCTTTCCTATTGGGAGGAGGATGCAACTCCAAGTGACTTGGGATTAGTGAACGAAGTCTCATCTCTTTGCATATACACTAAATAAGATTCGAGGATGAGCAAGAGCATGGCATGACATTACACTCGAATCATCCTAAACAAAACAACTATCAAAATTCCATCGCCTTATCCGACAAACTGTTTTCAATTAGATAAGCATACACATTCTTTGTGCTCCGTTTTCTTTGTGAAATTCAAATGAGCCACGCTATACAGATACCTGAATTATTTTCTTCCCCAGTGTTATCCGACTATTCACTATTTGGTGATTTGCATCTGTGTATTATCACCTAGAAAACTCCATTCCATATCTCGATAGCTCTCAGTGCTTTTTTCTTTCAAAACTAATCGAGTTTCATCACCTGGAGTAATAAAATAACATCATTCGATCAAAAGCACTCTTTGTCATATCAATAGACACACATGTCAACAATCAAGATAACGTAACACCTCAGCACAAAAAATATCCCATTCTTAAGCAGTTTTAACAGCAACTTACAACTTACTTCGTTGCGTGGAAAAAACGTGCTTTGATCAGTGTTCCCGTTCTGTGTTTCTACCTGACTCTGTCCGAACTGAGGATCTTCTCATTTTCAACAAGTGAGTTCATCCCTAGTGCATTGCATATCACACTGTTCGCTGAAACTGCCAAGCAATTTGCATTTTGCATCACTCCCCATTTGCTTAAACTATGCAATTCCAATCGTCGGCTTTTCTAACTTCAAAGTGGATCTTGTGATTTGTGTTCCTCTACTTCTTAGTTCGGTGCAGTTTCTACACAGTAACGTTCCTGTTCAACAATCACTATACTATTCTCGCGACGATATTACCTAAGGCAAGAATGAAAATCTATTCTTACGAATTTTCTTATTTTCTACTAGTATAATACACTGTGTACCTACTGACAAGTATCTTATAGATGTTTTTCCGTATAATAAACCACAAATCTGATTAAAATGTTAACAAATTGTAGTGCATTGGTGGTCTGCTATGTTTCTTCAGTATTTATAGGCATCTATGGATTATAACATGTAATTATGTATTGCAATGTGCTCGTTCAGTTCCTTCATTAATCATTAGTTATAAAGCACACTCCAATTAGCTGATTAGGACAAATTGGGCATTTCCTTATAGAATCGTCAAATTATATGGATGAATTAATGTGTAGGTAGCTTTATTACAATTTGTACGCTGCGTGGTACGTGCTACTTGTATATTTAAGACATCTTAATAAGTTACCAATTCCCTTGCTTACATAATACCCTGAGTTAAGGCAAGCAATTGAAATCAACTGATTTAATAGTGTGGGGGCTATAATAAGATTTTATGCAAACGAGTAGGAACACAATGGAAATAGTGGGATTGCAGAAGTAGGTAGATAGGATCTAACTGTTTTGGTAAGCAGGATTAAATAAGAAGCCATAATATTATAGCGACTTATGTAAACGGAATAAATGAGTAGGGTGAGTAGTTCTGAGTAAAGTAAACTAAACAAGTCATAATGCCGCCAAATTGAGATTCTCTTTGTAGAAGACGACAGGAAGATGGTTCGTGTGCTATTACGTTATTACCACTAGCATGCAGTGACTTGACTAGTTAGTTAATAACATAACATAATTTGAAACCCTCACTTAATCAAATGAACTACCTTGACTCGACTTAATATGCCTAAGGAAGGGGAAAGATATTAAATTAATTGAATTTTGTCGTTTGAGCATTGTAAATAGTTGAAGCACCTCCTTCGTAATCGTAACCTACAGAACTATGCCATGTAATTCCATGCAAAGTAAACTGACGATGAGAACCAGGTGAATTGAATTGTGTCTTCGTGCTCGTACACCAACGGTACACGAAGCATAATATTTCCACAATAGACACAGTCACAGATACAATAAATATCTTCTATTCAACTAGGCTATACATATCGTTAGAATATTATATAGAACATATTTCATACATTCTGCTAATGCGATACACGTATCTGTCTTATCAAAATAGTACTATGTGGTGAATTGCGCCATATTTTCTACGATTAGAGCATGCCAACTGTTTTTTATCCTCCGACCGAGAAACATCAACAATCCTCTCGTGTATGTCAGCATAAATATACGCTAGCCGGGTAGATCTAATGAGTTATGATTGAATTGCACTGTATATTACTATTACACAGCTTGAGATACTGTACACAGAAAATATTTACATACGAAATCCGTGGCGATGCTTGCTCCTATTCCACAGTGGGTGTGAATATACTTCTGTTATATTTTAAAAGCTTAAGATTTATTAGCCTGCCCATTTTTTGCACTTGCACTCAGTAATTTTGCAAATGTGATACATACGGAGGAAAAAATCGAATATTCAAGCTAATAAACTGACCAAAACCCAAGGATATACTAGACAAGGTAATCGTCCTGTAGTGTAGCATTGTATAAGTTGCCCATTTTGTGAGTTTACCTCAGAAGAAATGTTCATATTCTTCAAGAACATAACTTTGTTAGCTAAACCATTAAAAATATGATGTTCATCGCACAGTTGTCCATTTTACTATCACGGCTTCGTTTTTATGTCATGTTCTGTCAGTGTCAGTGTCAGAAAGTCAAATTCGTGCCTAAACACTCCAATTAAATTTGAGACAGGTGTGCATGTGCATAGACTGTACATATACAACCACCAACAGTCTTTTTCATGCAAACGTTTTATTGTTATGTAACAGGAGGTGAAACAATATTTACTTGCAGTTTTTTCATCACCGTTGCAGTTTGTATTGTATTACATTATAATAGCATGAACAGTTAAGAAAACATTACGTAGTTACGAGGTTCGTTGAAGACTTGCTGAAGAAAATCAATTAGCAAATCCTCAAAATTAAAATAATACGGTGATTTTTTTAATATTCCTTTTTATGAAGAGTGCTTTTCCAAATGTTAATTTTTCAATTGCCAATGTTTGTGCAGAAATCTTGCATTAATGGTAGAAGAACCCCTACAATTACAGATTCTTTTAGGGAGATAAATGACAGTATATCATTGTAAGTGGCTATACGGAAACAATGGACATGTTTAACTACCGATTAAGTTGAATTGAACGTAAAATGATGCAGTGGACGGTGCACTATAGTTAGATAGATGGTTTCTTAAGTATTTACTTCTAAGAAGCGACCATGCTAATAGCCCGTGGATTGTTTTCAATAAAACACAACGAAACCATGCACCTGCATAAAAAGGTAGTATATGCACTAAATGACAGCTTGCTAATAACATCTATGATTACCTAAGAGAAATTCTCGTTTTATTTATGACGAAGAATGCTTTGGCAATTGCATAACCGATCATTACCCCTTTGAGTGCGTCGATTTTAACTGAACCTCCGCCTTGCACACAGAATTGTAACGTGAAGAGGTAGACAAAAGGAACAGGAACAAATATATACGAACCGGATCGGTTAGACTTTTATTTTATATCATGCTCTTCGCAGGTTTCTGACTATTAAGTTATCTCCACATCTCATAAGGCTTCCTTTTCCCCATAGAACTTATATCTTCTTCAACCAGGTATGTCGGCGAAACGACTTTCTGCCTTCAACAATCATACCGTTTCCTTTCCATTTGGTCAGGACTCTTGCAGTGAGCTTATTGCAGAAGACACAAGCCCATTCTCCTTGCATTGCAGCTGTTGTGTCACTATTAAATTATTCTCTAGTGTGGTTGGTTGGAATTACATACATTCTTCGACTAAGATGGTTCTTAAAAGGTACAAAACCCAAGACCCTTACGCAAAAACTATTGGCACTTACATAGCTTCATTGTACACAGATACATTTCGTTCTCCCTACCATGCAATAATCATAATACCTATTACAATAATCTTTTTCAGACGCAGGTGTATCTTATACTTGACTCTTATTGCTGCACACCAATGCTCAAATTTGTTAGACGGACAGTACTGTGCGTTTAATTGCATTTTTATTACTTTGTGTTCCGTAAAGTGCACTTTAGTGAGCCAAAATGTGTGGGGATGTAATGACTTCAATTTTGGGGGAATGCGTAAGGTACTAAAAGATAGGTACACATTCTATAATTACACGAATAGATTGCTATATAACTCTTTAATAGTGCAATAAGGGGATTAAGTGTATTTAGGCCACTTTGCGTTTTTATTAGCACGGTATAGCAGTCACTAGCAGACTAGCAGAGAGGAGATTGTAATAAGCAGGATTATTTATATGAGACTGTATTAATTGATTCATCGACACATGAAGGATTTGCGTATTATGCAATATGCAACAGGAATGACCAAGGTAGGCAAGCAGCCAAGGAACGTGCTAAGTAAATAAAGTAAATATACAAATGAAAGGGCGAAAATGAAATGAAAGATCATTAAATGCACAAGCTTGCTAAAAACAAAAGTAGGTAACAGACATAGGTACCTAAATATTAAAAGAATGCAAAATGCAGTTATTTTAGGTATGCGATAGTCCAGACAAAAGTACTGATATAATGCTGCCTAAGTAAGCGTAACACGAGCGTTGTAAGTGATATACATATTAGGCAAACATGATTTTTATATTTGTTTTGTTTTCACATTATTATCCATTAATCTAAACAAAGCAAAGGTAGGTAGGATCTGTGTTTGTTTTTAATCAGTTGATGTAACGAGTAATTAATTACAATCGGGTATGTCACCAAAAATTAAGAACAAGAACCATTGGAGTAGATAGATAGACTCGTAAATTGTGTATGTGCACGAGTTTGTTATTTATTATGATATTATGAGCAGTTGGTAGTATGTATGTTCGTATGTATATTTTAAAGAGTAATGCTCCCAGGCTTATGATCTGTAATTTACAGCCCAATAGTAGAACACCACACCTTTACATGCATCTGTATGTACAAGTTTAAATCTGAGTTGGATTGTATTGAGATAATCACAGGTATAACAGTTTTCATTGCCTTTTTCAGAGTTGAGTTAGTTTGGTGAGCATCGAATCGAGGAGATACACTGACTATCACTTGGAGAGTTATATTAATAAAAGCAAATGTATGAATATTGTATCTGCTTAAGCGGCAACTAATATTTTGTTACTGATAGACTCGCGAAGGAGATTAGATAGATTATATAATATAAAATATTCAATTGTTATTATATATTATAGGATTGTAAGTGTTTGTACGTTTGTCTGCTTCACTTGACTGTGTACAAGTATGAAGTGCACACGTTGAATTACAATTTACGAGCAACATTGCATTAGCTATAGCAAAAAGGGAGTTTTGTTTGATTTGTATTCAGTGTTTTCAAGCAGCAAGTATATGGTGAAGGTACGTAACAACATGAGGCAAGGTACATGACATTACATAGTTACTTAGACATAGGCACTTAGATCTATACGAAAGGAAAACTAGTATACTCCAGATTGTCTTCTTGAAAGCCACGCCAGCCAGGCTAGAATTTGACTTGACTTGACTTGTTGACGGTGACGTTGACTTTGGACCGAGAAGACAAGAAAACGAGATACTGTACACTGATAGTATTAATCAAGGTTGACTTGCTTAGGATATTCTGCATACTCTTCTTGCTCTGCCTCCTATTGCGAAAAAAGTGTTTATCGTTCAGTTGCATTTATACATATGAATATTCGCCAGTTTAGTCCAACTGGGAATTTCTGTCAAAGAAATATGAACTCTCTACTATCAATGTGCATAGAAACATGCAGGCCACTTTTAACACTTACTGCATATTCAGTGATACAATCCATACAACAGACCATCATGGGATACAGATCAGTTACATGAACTCGAATCCTCTAAGAAACTTCACTTAAACTTATATTTATCTTTCTGTGGTTTTACACAACATTTGTATCCTTCCGCTTGTAATGCCCACAACAAGTAAAACATATTATAA
>JABASH010004056.1:0-14921 GCA_019776445.1 Tomocerus maximus | reverse complement strand
ATGAATCCATGTATATCCGGACTGATACTTCATATTAATAATTATGGATCATCAATTTATCAGACAAAACTTAAATGATATTTAGTAAGTCAACTAAACTGCATAAAAATCGATCGAAGTACAGAGCTGTTTGTACACTGTAGTTAGAATTTTTTTTTTATTGAAAATGTGATCTTTGATATAGTTTAACCTCCATAGAGGTCAAACCACAACATGGCATCATACTAATTCTTAAAACAACCTTTCGCGTTGGTATATCTTTCCTTACCCTGCTACGAATAACGAACAGTAATCACAGTCATGAGTTTATATTTTAGGCACCATTCCCTTGTTATGTCATACTGTCTTACCTGGTATCATAGTATATGTTCATTTCATATGCTATTCTTATACTATTCCAATCAAATTGCATTTATGTATCATTGTGGGAAAACCTTGTCTTTTTTATAAGAAATCTTGTCCTTGATTGTCATTAAATAATCTTCAATGCACTATAGTAGTTAGTACTCTTTATCAGCATTTAGAAAACCATGAATAAAAATGCAAATACTTACTGACACACTACTGACTTAATACATATTAAAGTACGTAGTGAATGGATGTTGTGTAACTAATAAGTTATTAGTTACACAACATCCATTCAGCGAGTCTTTACACGCTGCTTATCTGGTACTAACCGTCCATCATGGATCGAACAATAGAAATCGCTTGACTCGATGAGCTAAACGATACGACATCAATTCATAAAATGTCTGAATATGTAAACTTCACATGAACTGGATATTTTGACTGACAGGTCATCCTCAGCTGACGAGGAAAAATTACTCACAAATAATGAGAATCTAAAAGCTTTATGTTTATTTTTATATCTAAGCATTTAAGCATTTGGTCAACTTAATTACGTTTTTTATAAAATATAGAACACACCAAACCACATAGTAAAGAGGGACGAGGATATCGACGTATAAAACTTCGTTCGGCGCATGATGAAAGTAGCTACATGATAATTAATCTATTAATCACATTCATGAAGACGACTACTAAAGCTATAATGGCTGTGTAATAGATTGTCCAGTATGTTAGCAAAAAACAGCCACTTAGGGCATAGCAGAGATTCTATTAAAAGATATTGACAGGTCAGATTCATTCAGTTCCGTTGGGAATCGAATTAAATAAATTCACTGTTGCTTTTATGTCTTTTTCCTAATGCGGTCATTTATAACTGCTGCCATTACTGCTATAATACGTCTTTTACCATTGCAATCCTCTTTTGTTTTATTACTCTGTTCAATTTACTTTAGTACTCCATTATTGCAATGTCTGTCTGGATGATTCTTCCTAATAACGACTCCAACTACTGTCCGTTACTCATTCCTGTTAGTTGCTGATACAAAACGTAAAACCTCGATCTATATTAACCCGGGGTTTCAAGTTTTTGAACTGACATTATCATATTTTATTAGATGCTCTTGTCAATAACTACATGTGTAATCTGCATTTTGTCTAGCAGTGTATTTCACTAACTTTACTAGACATAAAGGTGATAATGCGACTAAAATTTACTAATTATATAGCTCGACATAAAACGCGTAATTAAATAATAATAATAGAATATGCACGTAATTATATGGGTATGTATACAAATATACTCGTAAAGCTGCAGTGTGTAATAACCATAACCTGCTGCAAAGCTGTCCAGCTTTGTCTGTGAAATATCTATTGTAGATCTTGGTGCAGCGCTATGTTATTTTGTTAGGAAGTTGAAATAAATGGAGAGACTTCTGTTCTCTTTACTTACATTACACATACGTAGTGTAACTTTGTATCTGTATTATTGCAGTTAAACAGATAACCTTCCTATATCATATATTTAAGTGAAGAGATAGAGAAAATGAATTTGAATTTCAAATGAGGATTTAGGAGGGGGAAAGTTTTATATGTATTATCTCTCGGCTTTCCTTGTGTTTATATTATGTCTCTGTTTATATGGCTGACTTTGTCTCAGCATTTTTCTATTGTATAAGTATGTAATAATGATAGCGATGACCAAACTAGGACTAGACCCAAATGAATAAACCACCCACCCCACCCCAAGTGGAATTGTACTTACCTAATCTTAACTATATTATGTACATATCTAGCTAGCTGTTGTGGAGCTAATCAGAATAGCAACTGTTTCTCCTCTGGGTATTCTTTCCTAAGTACATTCATTCAGTGCACTCAACATATATACTGAGTCTGGAGTACAACTATTATTGCATTGGTATTGTGTCAACACATGAATGTCGTTTTATAAAGGATAGAAACTCATCAGATCTTCCTCCGTTCATATAGGTAAGCATAGATGTGTAACTGCAGTTGTCTTTGCATTCCTCCGGAGAAAGGGTGAGGTGCCCGGATTCGGATACTTTAGGACAGGATGGTAGTGATGAAGGAACCCTATGGGTCCAAAATCCAGAGTTAAGCTCCCAGCTTTGCAATCGCAATCATTCTCACCTCCCGCTGGTGGTACTTATGCCATATCCTTTGCACTTTTTGCTTTTTACAGATACTTCCAGTTCTCTCCCTTCACCTTCCATTTCACTTGACTCGGTCAACTCAACAAACTCCTCAATTTCAATTCACGAAAAGAAAATTAAGAAAATAGCTTTACTTTCAATGTGCCATCACCTTAACTGATATTTAAGTAGGATAGCTTTGTTTAAATGATAGGCCAGGCTTCGAAGCAGAAGAAGCGTCCGGATTACATTTCAGTAATACCCACGGACCAACACACCGATTTTATCAACCGATCATTCCGACAGAAATTCAAAAAGGCTTCAAATAATAAATGAGGATTAACAAATTGATGAAATTCAAAGTTTAACTACTCTTATATGACCAAACGTTAGCACAAAGGAGCCTTATGCATGGCATGCTGTGGATATAATGTGTAATTGCTACAGTTATTCGAATTTACTTGTATTTTAATTTTTACTTATGTTGAAGATCTTGAGATCTTCAACATTCAACAACTTGAGTATATCTGTACATATTAAATTTTTTAATACATTACCATGTATGCAGTTCATGTAGTACCTAAGTATGATGTATATGTGTATTATGGACGTATGTAGGTAAGTTATGACCTTGGTAATAATTTATTATCGTCATTGCATGAATAAATCAAATTGGTTCTTAGTATTCAGTGCATTCATGGACTCACATTTGGTAAACACATTTCACGTGGTGTATTTTTATGTGTGGGTAGTCAGTTGTGAGAATTAATGACAGTTGCAGTTTTGATAACCTCTATATTAGACACAATATTATTAGTATTTGGCGATTGGACCTTCCCTGCAATCCAATGTACAATAAATGAGCAAGAAGAAGCGTCGTCGTATGTAATATCTTTAGGATGATTTTGGTGGGCCCTGTTCCTGGAATCCAAAATGCCCATCTACAAGCTACGTCTATTTCCAGTAGTTCTCTGTGTACATTGCATTATTATGAGTTGACTTTAACCGGTGAGGAAGGCAGCGGCGGCGGGTGAATCCCGAAAATCCTTGCCACACTGCGGGTGTCCCATTCCCACACGGACTCATTGCACTCCATATCATTGGTAGCTCCACTTCTTTCTCTTATTGCATTGTCATGAATGAGTTGCTCTGGCATTCAATGGCTTTGAGTTTAACTTTAACGAACTCTGACTACTGGAGTATAATATGAAAAGCGTCTCTCTATAAATATAAATGTATGTATTGTTCTGAAAAAGAGGAGGAATGATGACAACTCAGTATTCGGGGCTAGAAAAGGAAGATTTGAGCTGAAGAGGTAATAATGTCAAGTGGAGGTTTTGGTTCTCCCAGTACGTATATTATATAACATTCGAACTGTTAAGCTAAGGCAGGAATGCTACAATGAAAGTTCAGATGTTGAAGAAAGTCGTTTTCAACGACTTAACCGAGAAAGAAGTTTGCGTATTTTGTTGAGATACTCTTTCTCTGCGAATACTTTGCCGTATGTATGCTGGGAGAGAGTTGGGCTTGGGGTTTATTAGGGAGTTGTCGTAGCCGGGAGAGGAGAGTTAGAATGTTGAACGTATAATGTTATTAGGTATAAATGTCTAGAAATGAGACGGGTAGGTTTCCAGGTCGGAAGAATCGGAAATGAGTGGCTGGAGTTGTTCAGGAGGGAGGATTTCCGTCAGAGTCACCACTCTCCTTCCGAATCTCATTCATGACTCGCTCTTTCCTTCCTCCGCGTCGACACCGAACACTCCGACAAGACAATAACAGAAACAGAGACCTCCTGTTCCTTTGGCTTCCCGTTCGGCTGGAGTAACTAGTAACACTAGTAAGTGGCTGACTCCGAGACCAAGTCTTTCCCCACTCTTGTCTCCTGTTTCCTTCCCTGAGCAAATTACCACGGATATCATCTCACCCCGTTCAACACACTTTCTCCTTAACTAGCTATATTAAATGTAACCAACTAATCTCATCCCTAATTGAACCAATTATTAAAATAAATCATCGCAATACAACCCCATACAACAGCTCTATACCAATCTACACTCACATTTTCGTCACACGAAACTACATTTCTTGACAATCTCATTTCTCATTGGATCTAATATTAGATACTAGAAAAATATTTGTCACAAAAAGAGGCTTACGATTGACAACTTTAGATACAAGTACTATGTATTGAATGTGAAAAATGTGAATATTATGTAGAAAAAATCAAAATTCATTAGACAGATACAACCGCAGGATATTTATAGTTGTGGACATTAGATACTTTACATAGGTAATTCACATATCAGCATTCCCAAGATTATAATGATGTGGTTAACGCATCACCAGTATCAGTACAATAGTAATAGAGACGGAAACAGAGGATTGTTAAGGACACCCAATACTATTAATGGCACTAATAGCAGCATTTCTAACAATATCGCTAATAACAATAGTAATCACGCAAACAGCATCTCATCAGGTATGGGAATGAATGTAAATGCCACGAGTCCTCATGGAGAGTTGAATAGTCTAGTGGATTCGTGTCACCCCAGTCGGTCAATTAAGATTTCAGGTAAGTTGACTCAAAGTTTACTACTTCTATTTACATATTTTACTTGTATTCAGTGTTGACTGAAAACATCCAACTTGCCGAGAGAAATGTTGAAATTCTATTTTCTTCTAATGTGTGGACTGGCAGATCAGGATACCCCAACAGATTTCAGAAAGCGTTTCTACTCCTGTAACACAAATGGTTTCAACAACCATGTCAATTTTCAAGGTAAATTAATTAGCTCCATTTTCTTGGTTCTCCCTTGTTTACATAATTTATTTACATAGTTATTACGATGATTGGTGGTAGAGAAGAGTGCTAAGCACCAAGGTAAATGTGTGACAGAACGATTATGAAAATCGTGAGTTATTGTAACTTGTCACGGCTACCTTGAGCAATGCTTTTAAACAGGTTCGGAACTATTATTTAAAATAGTCGAACCTTATTTGTGTTATGCCTATCTATACATTATCTATACATGTAAAATGTAAATATGTATATAAATTGATTTAATTAGGTAATCTCGTTAGCTTATTCATATAGCACACTTTTCTTAATAACATAGCCAATGGCATGGGTTTTAATTATATGTACGTTAATAATTGACATATGAACTCGTTCATTGTTTGTCTAGAAGCGTATAACTTGTTGGTGAGTCGTAGTTTGACAAATTCAAATGTTCAAGCAAATCAAGTAGGCAGCAACGGTGGAGCAGCCCCGACCCAGAACAATACAAATTCTTCAGGCCAAATTCAATTATGGCAATTTCTTCTAGAACTCCTCTCAGACACTGCAAATATTGCATGCATAACTTGGGATGGCCATAACGGCGAATTTAAATTAACAGATCCCGATGAAGTAGCAAGAAGGTGGGGAGAAAGAAAAGCGAAACCCAACATGAATTACGATAAGCTTTCCAGAGCACTAAGGTGTGTGATGTTTACTCATAAAATAGCAGATTTATATATATTTGTTGATTTTAAAAATCTGAATTCTAATCCAAACGTATTGAAATGTATTTATAATGTAAGTCTCATTTTACAGATATTATTATGACAAGAATATCATGAGCAAAGTTCATGGCAAACGCTATGCTTACAAATTCGACTTTCAAGCACTTCTTCAGCAGTCATCAAACAATTCTCAGCCAACAACCATAGACAAAGATTTGTTTAATTCATTTCCCTTCAATTCTAATGCTGTTGTCCATCCTCAAATGCAAATGCGTCCTTCTGCCGCAGCGATGGTGCAGGTGGGTGTGGGACATTTGTATCATCATCAATACTGGCCTATGTATTTCAACAATCGCTTAGATTTCGACGTTAGTGGCAGTGGGAGGCATCTTTCTCCAGGTCATCACTCACAAAGTCACAACCAATAGTTCATGTAAATTAGGTATACCTGCACATACATAAAATGTGCATTAAACCTACAATCAAAAATAGTGTTGCGCATTATTCAGAAATTGTTGCTTAAAAATTAAAGCTAATGAAACTTCTGTAATTAACTTATAAAAAACTTCATTAAAAATGGCATTCTCTTTAGCACACAATAAACATTTATGTCCATGCTATAACACATATATATGCTATACGAATATATAGTAAAAAATGTTGGTATAAATTATATATCTGTCTGCAACTTATGTAATGTATTTACTTACCATGACCATAAGTAAAGCATAATATTTTGTAGGAGAAAGCTTTAGCATAAAACTTCACAGTATTTATTGTTTTTCTACGAATTATTATTAATGGTTTGGTCTTATCAACCTTAAATTGTTTTGTTTTTTGCTTTCTTCGTAATGTAGAACGAAAAATAATAGATTGGTAGGGTGCACCACACGATATAACACCATTCACACACTTATGCCACGATTAACTGCATTTTACTGCATTGATGCTAATTATTATCATAAGGCACATACAAGCGATCAAGAAAAAGTCAGACATCCATAATCACGTCCAATGTGTCTATGTAATGATGGTGCACATTACTACTGCTAATCTTATTCCTATTTAGCAGGGCAGTGTTTGAGTGTTTGCAATAACTTTAAACTTTTTTGTTGCAATCACCCATTGGTGCTATGATATTATGATATTTGGGGCTAGAAGACAAACAACTAGTCATTATCATTGACCATTTATCTCAATGGACATACATAATAGTTGTGCAGTGCATATGCACTGCTTACGTCAAAACTTTTAGTTTAATTGATAAAAATAACCAAGCAGTTGAGTTAAAATTGACACAATGGATAATAATTATAGTACAGATATAATGATGCAATTGCTAAAATTGTTTTCAGGGTTATATCCATTTGATTCAAGAGGAGCAGTTGGGTTGGGACGTTGGCAGTTTGGTTTGACTCGCAAAAATATCATGCTTTAGCAATTGCTACTTAGATATGCTAAATCAGTTTTTTATGCATTTTTTCAATTGTAAATTGGTACTCCATGATGCCATGATTGGCTGGATAAAAAATTATTAATGTATTTACAGTAAGTTTCTGTTGGGATGTCGTTTAGAGGTGATATTCATGATATCTCATGGCTGTCAACAGTATAGCAAATCGTTGTTGTACATCTAAGGTACCTTAACCAATTTAAAGAAACTCCCTGTTGGTATTGTTGTTTTTTTAGCATATTAGCTTTAAAAAACGCTAAGTAAATGAAATCCTGCAAGATCACTGCAATTTCAAATGATATTACAACAATGCAAATATTATTGCTATTACCATTGCCCAAGTAGACATTACTTATTATTTCTTATTAGAATATCATGTACTATGTGAGTGAACAAAACATGGTACAAAGAATTTTTAGGCCAACATTTGTACATATTCTAGATAGGCTGTTTGTCCAGAAGTATATAAGATTGAGTGGTGCATGGTGGGACTGAATAAATCGGAGAAGTATAGCAGCAGGCAGAATTTACCGAGACCTGACCAATTAATTCTCTAACTCTTTAGTAGTATGCAGATTACTAAACGGCCCGATACACTAGAAAACATCCACATCTACTCGTTACAGTTACAATCGTCTTAAAACAGTTCTCCAAATTATTGAAGAAATTATTATGTATTGATATATTGGAATGCATGAAGGGCTTTTACCAGGATTTCTGGTTACGTTTTTCCCGAAGCTCCATACTTCATGCACATGGAGTCAAGTAATACTAATTATAGCCATTGTGCCATCATACATCAATCATATGTCATCAATGGCACTGGCACATTGTCAGTACTAAATCAGAATTCAGATATTTTATTTTGTTTAGCAGAGTCAGACCGATAATCTCAGTATTTGTGGTAGCTGATTTGATTCATCAGAAGTGCCCACCATACTCAAGCAATTAGGATAGCAATAATAAAATTTGTGTATAAAATCTATACCCATAGGGCTTCACACCATCTTCACACCATCTACATTGTGCATACTCACGGTACATTTCTTTATGTACTTAATATGGTATCCGGTCCGGAAGAAACCACTACATCAAACCGGAGCCAAAAGTATTTCATAGCTTCCATTTTCAATTATCCCATTCGATTTCCATCCTTCCTGATTATTAACATCTATATCATAAATCTTGTAATTAAGAATATAATCATTCTTCGATATGAAGGCATGGAGCATGGATGATATGGAGTGTGTTCATAAAAGAAAGTTTTGGACACACAGGACAGGAAATGCATATTATTAAAGCTTATTGACGGTTAATTGTTTCGAAGCTATCTACTCTCTCCATGCACGCGTAAACGAATAATGACAGAACACGTACTAATGGTCACTGGTAAAGGAAAAATCAGTCAAATCAACAGACGACAAATAATGATAAGAATAACTATAATAAAATTCAATGAAAACTTTGCATGTCCCATGTGAAGATTATCTAGGATCGCATTACATACTGGTAAATACTTATGAATTAACCTACATTAAAAATATGGTAGATCACAGGCTTGCAGTAGTACATTATGCCTGTCTTATTGCAGTAGTAGAACTTAGTCATGAAAATAATGGTTTGGTTTACCACTCAAACTCGAGTGCATTAACATTAATTACACGAAAAGTGTACAGGCTACATACAACTATAATTTACTATAAGTAGTGTGTTATTTCCTCTCGCCTTACAAAAATCGTAGATTGAATTAGATCCTATCGTAAATACATATGAAGCAAAAAAGACACAACGCAATAACAGATCAAGTGTCTAGAAGGATGAACAATAGATGTATAACTGGAGTATGCTATTATACTTCAAGAAATGTTGTATTAGTTATAAAGATTTAGGCATACGCAGCTGAATTATTATTGTTATGTCTGCCTTTCTGTCTGATTTATCTATGAATGATTTATGTATAAAGGGACGTTTGTTGTACTTTTGAATTCAGTTGTCTTTTCACTGTGACAGTTTCTTCATAAGCTCTTATTAAGATCACCAAATTAATACTTATATTATACATGTCAAAAGCTATTGCAGACAAACGATCAAGACAAATAAAACAGTTTTGTCTCAACCTTTTTGTATATTTCAATAAATATTCCTAAAATTCCATTTTGTGTATTTGCATTTAAAGTTTTTGGAATTATTGTGGCCCCTTTTCTATAATACCTGTTGATAGTCCAATTGATTTCACAATGTTAAGGTTTTTCTTACTTCTGTCATTTTTAACTGCCTTAAGGGCTTTCACCCTTCTTGACAAAAACAATCTGGAATTCTCATCAACTCAATTGGACGCATCTTCAGATCGCATGCTAGCGGAAAGGACTAATGAAATAAAGAAAACCTCGAATAGTTGGAATTCNAAACCTCGAATAGTTGGAATTCAAGGAAAGATGAAACCCCTGATTTAACCAACGTCCTTTATACAGAACCACAAAAAATCGTGAAAAAGCAAAGGAACAAACCAAGAAAAGGGAGAAAGGTACCTCAACTTGGAAATTACTTTACCTTATTGTCTTGTCTTGAAAATTTCCCGATTCGGGAATGGGAATAGTTGGGCACTTTGAGAAGTGCCTAAATACTCATTTACTCATCAACGCATTACCAGAATCACAGGTCACAATTTTTCATGAAATATTACCAAATTTTCTTTAAAATTCGTATTTTAAATTGCCAAGAATGCAATATCTAATTCGGTTTTCAAAGGAAGTTATTGGTTTAGCATTTGTCGAGAAATTATCAATTCTGCTAATGCAATGCATTGATGTCGCATTGCCCATGTACACGTCATTCTAAGTCAATATGACAGATAATCCGTGCTTTGGTAGAATGAGTATTCTAATACAAATGTTGTTTTCAAAATTTTTAGCCGAGACCATTAACTCTTCTCAAATCTGCAGAATACTGTCGCAGGACAAAAAAATGTCAAGCTGTCCCTCTATCTCAGGTATGACTATATGCATATTAATATTATTTAAATTGACTTAGTAGCAGTGTATTTAGAATGCAATACATCTGCATCTTATTAAATCAGTTTGAAGAGAAACAGCATTCGATTCGAATTCCAAAAATTTATAAATAATACACATTTAACTGAAATTGTGAATGTTTGTTTGATGATGTGGCGAAGTTCCTAATGTCAAAACCGGATTTAGCACAGAGACTTCAAAATTTGACAAACACTTATGATGGTAAAGTGGCTGAAGACGTTATCGTATTTCAATAAATACTTTTCTTGAACACTCAAGATGAACTTTACTAATGTAGGATGTAGAGTATAGACTGTAGCCATAAACTATTTATCATATCATATCGGGTAATGTGTAAATGTATTAAATTAAGTATTGTAATTAATTATTTAATAAGCTTTTCATATCACTGCAATGGTATCAATAAATGTATGTAAATGTCATGTAATATTATGTATTTATAGATTTTATAGAATAGTTTTGTGCCCCTCACACAACACAGTGCAGTGTAATGTGTGGAGTGTGTAAAGAGCAACATACTTGCTACTTGTTTCCGCTCTACTTGTCTAATTTTTTTCTGCAAGTTTAATGTATTTCTCACAAATATTTACTGGAAGAATAATAATAACGATAGTTGAAGAGTAGAGGAAGAACTTTTTGATTTTAGCCAAAACTAAGTAATAAAGGAATTAATTAGTGTATTCACACTATACTATGACTAAATTATTACTTTTATATAGTGTATACTTGTAAACTTGTAGCCTATAGAAAACGTTTTGCATCCTACGCAGAGTATAAATATTACAGAAAATACAGTTATTATATATGTAGTAGAACCGGTTAAGTTGACAGAATGTGTAATCTGTAAATTATATAAATGTTTCTGTTTCTATTATCTGTAATCAATATAATTCATGAAGATTGGAATATAACATGAATGTATAATTAATTGACTTTAGTTTCTTGCGTTGAGCCTCTTTTCCATTCCCTTTCATCCAGCTGCCAATACGCGCAATTTTTATTCACAAAAACTCAACTCTACGTTACGTCTACATCCACGGTATTCACTAGTCACCACTTACCACATAAAATCACCACAAACTCAACTACAAACATAAACCATTTATTTCCATATTTTTCGTTTTGCTTGACATGTATCAAGTCACCGTGCCGAGTCCGAGTCTATATTATATAACCAGAACAGGACATTATTGGACTCGATCAAGATTCCAAATTCCAAAATAATCTAATGCGCAAAGGGGGAAGTCTACGAGCACCTTAAAAGGTTCATTCCGATTTTTCAGAGATACTAAATATTATGTACTGTCATAGACAGAGACAGAGGCACCAGTCAGTCAGTGCACTGCCTATCAAATACAACTTGCAACGTTGCAACACAAATGTACTTTCATGGTTTTCTTTTCTCCCAATGAAATGGTATACAGTAGATAGCAAATGACAAAATACCCAAAGCCTTTTAGTCAAAGTAATAAAATTTATGTATTATGTAAGTAAGTATGAAGACCAAAAGACAGTAATTTTAATTTTCATATTACTTTTCGTTTTTCTCATCTCAGGCCAAGGTATAGTATAGGTATGGTATATGGGTATGGGGCATGGGGACATGGGGGGATTTTGGGAATTGTCAAAACGAAATGTAATAGAAGTGATTGGGTTTGTTAGCGGCTGGTTGGTCCACCTATCCGTTATTTGCATTAACAGAAATGGAGATTTCCCGACATCAGACGTCAAAAGGAGTACTTCTTAACCGATAAAAGCTCAGTAGTGCGCCTATTTCAAAAAGTGTGTGAGTTGATGGTAAAGTTATGGACGTGTCTGTCTGTTTATATTTCACTAAATGATTGTGAAATTGTGACCAACTGATCAACTGACTGACTGGCAAGATGTTGTTTTAGTTGTTGTTGTCAGTGATGGGCCACATCACATCATAGTAAAAGCTCAGTAGTGCGCCTACCTGACCAACAGCCCAACCGCCAGTCGTGTGAAAGCAAAGACATTTTGATTTGTTGATGTTTTGGGTCTGGCAGACAATCAACAATCAGTACAAAATTGAAAATAGAGGACCCGTCTTCATCTGTCAAACTAAAAAAATAAATTCGTAAGTGACTATTACATAATAATCAAATATACGGCGACTATGCTTGCTAACGTAGCTAACCTGGATTTTTTCTCTTACTACAGATATAACTTGTGTGTCAAGTGTGTCGTGGGTCACACAGGCTGTAACCGGATTTCACCTGTTCGTCTTCGTGGTTCTTAATTTATTTGAATATACTTGTAAATATTACTTCTAGCTAAAACGCTTGGCACTAAAAATGTCTGCTCATGATCAAATTCGTATGATGCTTGATCAGCTAATGGGGACGTCAAGAAATGGTAAGTCAAAAATTATTTTTAACATCCCATATTACTGTCTTAATTTAATTTATACAGTACAGACAGTTTGATTGGTGGATATTATATTCGTTAGATTAAATTATTTCTTTTGTTACAGGGGAGGAAGAAAAATTATCGGTAAAATTTAATGACCCTATCGTATGCAAAAGTTTCTTGTTGGGCTGTTGTCCTCACGAAATACTAGCTTCTACGGTGAGTTAAACTAAAATTGCTTCTTTGAAATTATTTATACGTTCATAGTGTAAGGCAGTCTATTATTTTGTATTTATAACGAGTCTGTGATTTCTGATTATAAATTGAATGAAACACCAGCGTCAGGAGTCTGAGGTTTTGCACGACAATGGTCCAATATTTTTTAAACGATCGTAATCATCATATATTATGTCCATTGTCCATAGACCATGGATATAATTATAATTTCCTAACTATTTTAAGAGTACGCGATTCCTTCCTTTTGTATATTATCATTTGATTGGTTTTACTGTTTAAACTCGTTTTCCTTCAGTATTGAATTAAAATGATTACAATCAGCAAATGTTTGAAACACGTTACGATAATTTATACTGGCAATATCGGCTGGAAATTTGTATAAGTCATATATTTGTTGAAAGTTGTTGTTATATGCCCTAATATCATTAATAATGGTAGTGCAGTGAAAAGCGATCATTCCCCTTATTTATATTAGAGACTTTCTAATATGAAATATAAAGCAAAAAAACGTTAACGGCCGCCGACGTATAAAATGTTCAAGATTTCCGGGACATTTTCTTTTAATTTTAACAGTTTTCAACGCAGGTATAGAAATTATAAAAAGTATACTTAGATTAAATTCCAAATACCGTCACATAAAATGTTTCGTAATGTAATGTGTTGTAGTAATGAGACCTCATGTCACACATTTACACACGTACAAGGAATGAAATAAAAAAAAAGGTGATTTTGGATTATAGGATAGGATCACATAAATACTATAATTTAAAGGAAGTAAAATAGCTTTATCTTTTTGTAATGAAGTATTCATTCTTCATTCATAATAAAGTTCATAAATTAAGTGCAACGACTAATTGCCAGTGCCAAACATTTATGCTTTCCTGTTTTTGTAATTAGCTTGGAATGGAACTTACATACCTATCTGTTTTTAGTCGTTCCAGTTGAAATCTCCTTCTATTCCAACTGGAACTTTTTAGATTAAAATTTTTAACCTTTGTTTAGATAGATTAACTTTTTCTTCTTCCTATCGATTCATTCTTGTGATATGTGATGCATTAACACTCTACACTACTAAATACCACTTGTTTGTCTTTGTCAATATCAATAAAGTTGCAGTCTATAAACGAAAAGTAAATAGTAGTAAATTTTTGTGGACATAAATATTTTGCGGTTTATGAAAAGATTAAATTGATTGCTATCGTGCTTGCTTGCTGCTTACTTGTTATTAATCGATATGCAGCTTGATGTCAGTGTCAATGGCCAGTAGGCCAAAGGTGTCGCGGAACAGAAAAGAAGATTTAAAAGTATTGATATTTAAGAAGAATTGTATTCACCTTGTTGAATGAAAAGATTGCAAAAGTCATAATATATTCACGAATAACGCATTTTGTACATTTTTACAGCCCCAACGAAATTAGATTGGACAGATGATTTATGATTTAGTGACGACATTGGCTTGTAACTGTCTCCATGTCCATAATATCGATATAAATCTCCTGTTCTAGTTCCAGATACTTGTCATTCAATGCATAGGGTATGTAGAAAATATGATAGGAAGTATTAAAATATTATTTGTGCATATTATACTATAATTGTTGCATGTGTATGCAATTAGAACTTGAACTACTGAACAATCTTCGAAAACTTTTCATTTGTTTTGGTGAAAGCTTACTGGTCTTAAAAGTACCATTTATAATATTTTTCAATATTATAGCTTAGCACTGCCACTTTAATAAAGAATAAGCATTTCATTTTCAAGCTCTACAATTCCACATATTGACATTTATTTTAAAGGAATAGTCGTTGTTAAAATTATGTGTAAATTCT
>JABASH010004055.1:0-14925 GCA_019776445.1 Tomocerus maximus | reverse complement strand
AGGGTGAAAAAAGCAAATTTCTACACGCAAAACTTTCGCTATGGATAACCTTTCCAGAGAGACAGTAATAATCTCTATAGAAACCTTGAATAGGTCTGTAAGGTTTTTAGGAAGTTACTCAATAATTTGGTTCAGTAAATCATTTTCGCGTGACTGCGGATTGTGAGGATATTCAAATTCAAGGTTAATATGTAACTAAATACAATTACCATAAAACTTATATACTTTTTATACTTAAGTAGCAACAAAATATTTACATTACAAATTACAATGCAACATCAGCATGAATGAGACTTCGTGACAGCAGACATTGTATACGCCAGTTTGCTAAAATTAATATTACTACTCGGAATGGGATTAACATTATTATGAATTATGAACTACAATATGTTTTTGAATCTGATGCAACTACTGCTCTATCACAAACCAATTTGCACTTGATAGTTGATAGATAAAACCTTCTGGTTCCTATGTCCTATATTAATTATTATGCATAAACGATTGGAATTTCCTAAGGAAAACACCCAAAAGGCCTATTTTTATTAATTTTTCGCACATAATATGAATTTCAAATGGCTATACCAAATTGTCGACTTTTGTTAAGTTAAATATGGTTCAATGAAACCAGATTCCGATAGAATTCAACGTGTAGAATTTTAAAAATATTTATAAAAACCTTTTGAGTGTTTTAGAATATTACTTTAATTTAAGATCAGATAGTGGATTTTATGGCCTAATATCTTGCTACTTATAATAATAAACCAAGAGTGTGCTTTAAAATACATCGCGTTTCAAAGACACATATATATAATTCGTATAAAACTGCTTAATACGGCTTTATAAATATGCTTAATGAATTGAAGGATATGCGAATCAATATTGTTGAATGAGAAATGAGAACGTTTTAATTTTAAATGGGAAATACAGATTTATAGTGATACATTGTAATTCATTTCGTGAATAAATACTTAATGTCTAAAATGTCAAATGATCAAACCCAGGATGAATTAAAAAATTATTCTGAGATGACGCAAGTTTTTCTGCATATAAAGCAAACAAATGTTCGGAAACATTTTTGTGTTCAAAAGTTGGAACTAAGTTGAGAGTATCAAAAGTTTAATGGATTTGCACAAAAATTGTCTATTCCAATCTAAGTAGTTCGACATCGAAATTCAGTTTGGCATAAGCTGGAATGACTGGAGGGAACCCTCTGGCTCCGTAGGCCTTGTCAGCAGGGCAGATGAGTTTAGCCCGTTGGCCGACGCTCATTCTGGCGACTCCTTCGTCCCAGCACTTGATCACCTGGCCTCTTCCAACTGTAAAACTGAAAGGTTTTCCACCCCTGGAAGAGTCGAATTCTTTTCCATTTTGTAAAGTGCCTGTGTAATGCACAAAAGCTTTCTGATTTTTTTGTGGGAATGTCGTGCCGTCTCCCGGTGTAATCGACTCAAACCCTATCTCCGCCGTTGCTGCAACAAAATTAAATTCATTCATTCCTTATTGTAAATAAAATATATAATTTACTAGTAAACAGGTCCGTCTTTCGGAAAGGGATGGAACCGGGTCAATAATAACTGAGGATAATTTAACTGGGTCAAGAAAGTTAGTGTACACATTATCAATATATAGAATCATTAAATCATCTATCAGATTCCAAAATATTATGGAAAACTTTAGAAAATTAAACGAAAATTTTTATTTTTTCCATGCACTATGTTAATTTTTTTACTATCATTAGTAATGTAAATTATATGTAAAATAAATATTTATTACTTGAAGAACGTGATGATTTGTATAATTTGAGTGTATAAATAACAATAAATAGGAATATTATTTAGTAGTTTGTCATTGTACTTACCTGCTAAATAAACATTTAGGAAGACAATTGTCAAGCACGTCAACAGATTTCTCTTCATTTTCGTGTTTAGATTATTTAAATTCCAATTTATGAAATTCGGGAGGTTTGGATATACCAATAGCGGTTGAATTGAATGCTATGGAAGAAGAGAGGTATAGTGAAGTAAATAGTTACAAGATATTCTCATTCAGGTCGACTAACAGTTGTGTGATGTGGCTGTTGGAAAACTTTCTAAACCTGTTCGAAAATGACTAGCTACCTATTTTGTATTTCATTCTATATAGGTTATTGATATTTACGTCTTTGATCGCTTATGCATCCCATCCCTACTCTACTACTCCCTACTACGCTGTGCTATCAGTCTAACTTATCAGGTACATTTATTTACATGCTGATGAAGCTGTAGGTTTGCATGTTTAGCAATGCAAATGCTACTCGCATTCTCATCATCGTCTCATCCCGAGTAACAAGTTTACACAGATGACTGCTGCTATGTAATATTATATTATGTTAACGGAAATGCGTAACTTCAGGCCCCAAGTCTACTAAGATGTCCGTTATTGTTGTTTTTAAATAAATACGTCAACTCCGTCATCCGTAGCATCAACTCCGTCATCCCCATCCGTACCCAATAATAATTACATGAAATTATTAAAAGTGAATGTTGTACATCTGTTTGGAAACCTCGTCTATTTATTAACTGAAAAGTTAAGACGAGTCTTTACGACAAATGTACATTTTAATGTTTGAAAACCAATTTGTTCAACAACGGTGCTATCGACTTCGAGACTCAAGAAATCGGAGATCTCGTATTGAGTCTCTAAGTCAATCAAAATTCGGAGTTGCACAGGTCAACTCCGCCGACCAAAATGTCAAACTTAGGTAATTCGCTGTACTTCTTCTACACTATTAAAAATAAAAGTGAAGCGCAAATAGTGTCCAAAGACGCTTCAAAAGTTAAAGGTTAGGTTAAAACCATGCCGGCGGAACCGACATGAGAAGCACAATGAACACTTTTGGTCTGGCTCGTCTTCTGCACAACCTGCACATCCAGAAAAGTCACTCGCCTATTAGCCGCGCCCCTATACATCACTCATACTGCATTCCAACAAACCAATCAGTGCCCAACCAAAGTGGCCAACCAAAGTGCCCAAACAAAGTGGCCAACAAAAGCACTGATTGTACTGTACTGACCCCATGCGGGGGATTGGGGTCGCCTCGTACGTTCGTTAGGAATTAATTCGTAGGTATTAAAGCTTCCATCACTTATCGTATTGTAAAAATGTAATGCATAGGCCGCGTACTATAAGTGCGGAGTTAAATATTTCGTGTTGTACCTTGTTTGCTATTGCACGGGCACGGCACAGGTCGCACGTGCACCATCTTGCACTTAGTATTGAAGATCAGAATTAAGATGGAGCGACAATCCTATCCAGTACAGAAAAGCCTACTTGTGCCTGGAGGAACGGTCGTATATTTTGTTTGCATTATAAAAACTACACGTATACACCATTCATTCACACCAAACACCATATTGAATAATATGTAAAACTACAGCGGCTGCGTACTAACACGGAGTTTTGTACATTAAAATTATACTCCTCTATCACAAAATCATTCAATTCTACATTAGCCAGTTTATAAAACTTATGGATTTGCGCATTCATTTTATCTAAACGTACACACAGCATTATATTGCTCGGTCTCCCAAACTTCATATTTATTTTTATTATAAATTAGGATGCTTCAAGTTCAAACCCCATTTGGGTCTTGGGTGTGTTTATGTGCACATGTCAAGTTGTCGGCGGACTTAGCCCGCTAAGCCTGTATATATATTTTGGCTAATATTTATTGAACATCAGAGAGAGTGCGAGACTCTCGGGTGCCGTTAGCTACAACTGACACTCTGCGGCTGCCTGCCTTCATCATACTGCTTCAGGAACTTCTGCAATTGTGAATATTAGGATGAAATATCAAACTTGACTTGACATCTTTCTTATCAAGAACATAAATACCAAATCTCTTTTATTGCTTTTATGATAATATTAATTCCGGTTTTCCATTTGGGGACTTTTAGCATTCATTCTAGCAAATGGGTAAACCAAGACGAAAACACCGCGTGTAAATCAACTCACAATTTTGAGTACCTTTGAGTGATGTATTCTCAAGACTGAAGTTATAAAAATACTTGTCTTGTTATCAATAGTTTTCAGATAATTTTATTAGGAACGTGTACAAATAATAGGATTTGCAGATCAATTTGTTCTTGTAGCATTTTCTGTTGTTTAGTTCTTTTCCCTCATGTAAACCAATAATGAATTAACTCATTACGAAAGGTCGTTAGTTAGGATCACGAAAGGTAAAATGGCTATCAAAAAGGATATCAAAGAAAATTGAGCATCTGCGTGTGTTACTGCCACGATTGCCTTTTCTTTTTAGTGTATAGAAATATACAGAAGAAGAAACTCAGAAAAAACCGAAAAGCATCTGGAACAAAAATGTTTTGTTTTATAGCATGTTAAGTTAAGTATAGCGTATTGTATTCCTTGTAAGAACAAAGACAATGAAATATGATAGACGGATGAGTAAGAGACGTCGATATCGATACGATAACCGTTCATGGTATGTGTATTAAGAATAATGGAATGAACACAAAAACCTGCATTGTCTACACAGAATATTTTGATAATTTTGTTGTCACTGCGGTGTAGACCTCTGAACTCATTTCATTATACATATTATGCATTCAGCCTTACTAAACATCACTTGACGTTTCTAGCCGGCCCAAACACCCCTCCATACTTTACAACATTCAACATACAAGTTTTATCAATAAATCCTTTTTTACACACGCGATCTTTTGCTCAGTACATAATATATATATACATAAATTTCTATACATAAACACAGACAATGCTAAAATTATTATGGGCATGGCATGCAGAAAATGTTCAATTCGGAGAATAAAACTTGCAAGTTCACAAGGACAATGTATTGTGAGTCATTTTTCAATAACCTCTATTAAATATACATGCATCTGCTTTGTCTCCCAAATCAGCAGGTAATAACAGTAAATATGAAAAGAAGATAAAAATGAACACCACAAAAATCCTTTTCCGCCAGTCAATAAAAGTTGCTTATCAAATAAAGATGTAAAAAGATTTATGTCACATTTTCATTGTGTAAGTCAAAATATGGCAATAAAAGTTTATCAATGAGATATCTAAATAATGTCAATAGAGGAAGTTATTGTAGCTCCATTTTAGGACAATAATATTATTTTGGAAAATAAGACCTATAACATATTTATGATATTGATATTGAGATGATGTATATAATTTTATATAATTTATTAATGTTACAGTGTGCATTGGAACTCGGTGTATTTTAAAACTTGTAATATATAGATAGATGAAATATGTGCAGATTACGATGTGTGGTTATGCCAGTTGAGTAGATGGAGGATAGGATCGGGGTGACAGATGGTGTAGAAAGAAGACACTTAGGACAAGAGAAACCAAACGATGACAAGACAAGGGAAGCCAAAGGGAGAGCATTAAAATTCATCTCATCTCATCTACTTCGACTATATCTCCAGTGTACATCGTCTATTTCTCAAAAATATTTTATGTCGGCCACGTCGGAGATTGTCTCGTCTCTTGAAAAGTCGCATAGCTAACTATCTCATCCTCAGTCCCATCCTCTCTCTCAACTTACGTAACGTTGCTACGTCTGTATGTACATTACATATTCACTCAGCACAAGAACCACCCAGTACAATACAAATACAAACTTCTTTTTCCTCCGTACCGTATCCATCATAAACTATATACATCTTAACTCAGGGAACAAAAAACCTACGCTCTACTTTCCACTACAAAAAAGGTTTAAGTGCCCATTTTATTTATGAATAACAAATTAAAATTCTGTTGTCCAATTGTCTGACATCCTAAGACAAAGTGCTCCATCATTTCTAACACAATACTATCCACTAATTACTACATAAAATACAATTATTTTGCAAGTTAAGAACTTTCCTCGCTTGCTTTTTAAGCACATGTAGCAATACTGCAAAATAATTGCCTTTTTTAAAACGTTTCTAATTTTATTCATAAATGCCTTCTAATTCTTATTTTACACAACACTCAGTGACATTCCAATGGATTGCCCAAAGGAAATGTTTTTTCTTGAATATTTTGAAGGGAAAAGGGGACAAGACAAAAATCGTTTAAAATGGTCAGGATAAAATTACTATATAAAAAATATTTATTGAAGTTAGGGCGAGATAAAGCAATATATTTATATTTGTGTGTATGTTTGGATGGCATGCCCAAAATGCACAGGCGCGTATCTATCCACGAATATAATAATAAATTGCAAAAAACAATAATTAAGAACTAAGGCATTTCAGTGCCTATTGGCCATTTTAGGCACTAGCCATTTTAGCCGGGTACAATAAAACCCTGTCCTGAATGTATATTGCAGATGTACAGTATCCATAGAATACATACCTAAGAAGGCTGAGGATTATAGTGAAAATAAAGTAGGGATAGAAGATTGTAGATGCCATGCAATCTATCCACACGGTTCGTTTAATGCTCTCAAGTTGGCTAGACTCCTTTTGGCTCTCTAACTAACCTCTGGGTCGTGAGGTGGGTCGCTTAGTCTGACTTGCAGCATCCCCATATATAGTAGACATTCATAATAAGTAGTATAGTAGACATACATAGTACACCAAGGTTCCTATAAACATGTCTTTTCTGGTGAGGTTATTCATATCGAAATTTCCCGAATAAAACTTTTTTCACTCTGGACCCAAACCTTGCGAATTTGGGTTCCGCCCAATGTGGCGGGTCCACTGATTGTTTCCATAGCTACTTTAAGAATACGATTGGGCTGGACCCAAATTAGCATGATTTGGGTCCAGGTGACAGCAAATTTTTGTTCCGAAAACTTTGGATAGAGTTAACCTTTCTAGAAAAGACATAATGAGTATAGCAACCTTGATGGCAGACATACATAATAGATATACACACTCTGAATCACACCAGGCAGTATGTAGTGCAGGAGGAGGAGGAAGAATATTTAGCACAATCTCCTCCAACTTTCTCTTACCTCTCCATATTATTCTGCATTTGGATTCATTTCTAGCTTCCTTCTTTATGTATCTGTCTCTCTGTCTCGACCACTTTTCCCTCATTGGCGTACTTAGCACAACATTCCAAATCCCATTCCGGCTTAGCCTCATCACTCCTTCCTTACCCCTCTCGACAAATCCCATATCATCATACCTCTGTCTGTACAAATGTCATTTCCAATTCTTTTCTCATTATCTCTCATTTCATCCGCTATTTACTAAATAAAAGGAATCTCGTAAATTAAATTCTTTAGGGGAACAGAGGAAAAACAAATAAAATATTTCCCTATGTGACTAAAAAACTTTCTCTTTCCGCATGTTAGCTCCATATAAAACTTTCACCGGTGTACAAAATATGTTTATTTTTGAAACTTGAAAAGGTAAAAGAATGAAAATTCGGTGTGAGTGGTGAAATAACCCGAAACATAAACTACGCCAAGGGAACTACTTACATTTATAACTTTGCTAACTAGTTGAAAGTATTTGAGTGAAGGAAGTAAGTTTCTCGATGAGCAGTCATGCAGCAAGTAAATCAAAGCGGAGGAAAGCTTTTTATTTGCACAGTATGAAGTATTTGGGTTTGTACATTTGAAATATAGTAACATATATATGTAGTAAGAGTAAATGGCATCACAAAGAAAATATTAAACACACTATTAGATCTGACTAGATATTCTGGGGGAAAGTCATATAATTTGAGACAGATATGCAAAAAGTGTTGGATGTGCAATTTTATCCGGGGAGTGTGGAATTCCATAGATAGATCAGATTCACATGAGTTGATGAGTCTGTACTTTAGTAAGTTGTTAGAGGATGGAGATGCAGAAGAGTGTGTTGTGTATACAAAGTTCAGTTAGCATGCACTGGCTAAGCAAACAATTGGTGGAGAAAGGCCTAACTAAGACAGGCAGGTAATTAAAATTTGTAATAAGAGCCGTCTAATAAATCTTTCGTGCTAATTTGTCTATCTACTATTGCATTCCCTATACCAATTAATTATAAATATTATCCCTTGTATAATTTAAAAAGTGTATAGAGAGAGTATTATTATTATTATCTCTGAGTAGGGGAAAGCCACGTCGGCAAAAACAGTTATAGCGTAGTTAAATGAAAAATAAACAAGCCCAAGTTATTAGAGGAAGGTGAACAGAGGACGGACTGATGTGATGGAATTAGAATCTCCAAAGTATAACAAAACGGTTATATAGACTCCACTTAAAGTTTTAGTAGTGGAATCGACGAGGATCCTCCGGATCCTATGGAGAAGTAGGATCAAGGTAGGTTCTACATGGACAAGTGCAGAGATGAGAAAGAGAGGGACGGAGAAAGCACATGGAGAAAGAATGCATTGAAACTGAATTGAACATTGAAGCGATTCAAATACGACTATATAATGTATATAATAATGTATATATAATGTATATAAGATATAATATAAGGTACATAGGCACTATATAGTTATTACGTGGATGTGCCATGCTGTGTTATGTTATCGCAATAATCAATATAGTGGAAGTCTGTTGGATGCAAGTGAGGAAAGATACCCCGTGCTGTGTGGAGGCCCGAGAAACTAGTCTCTCTAATCTCATCCACTCCAAAACTGGAAATCCACAGAGTTTCCAATTCCAGCATCTCCCACAATACACTTCCATCCACAAAATTTCATCTCTCTCCATTCTCATCCCTTTCTTAGCGAGCCACGTTTGTTTCCCTCAAATGCACACATTCTCGTAAGGACATAATACTCTTTCCAATGCACATTTACTATCTCATCATATCTTTGGACCTCATGACACATCCTTGTTCACTCACTCACCCACCAACTCCATCCTGCACTGAAGACTACTACGGACAAAACGAGAGGAATATTCACTCTTCACTACTCCCAGGGTTTCAGATCATTCTGGGAATAATTCAATTACTGCTTTAATCTTCTTTGGCAATTTCAAAGGAAATCCTTAAAAATTATGTAAATGATTCGTGACTCTAATGCAATGTAATTTTGCTAGCATAGGTACGTATGAAAAAGTAGCTCGGTATTATTATTTTATAGAAATACCCTGTCCGTCTGTCTGTTACTTCAGTCTCTGTGTGGACGATTTCTAAAAAATTCAATTTTGGAAATTTTTGTGAATTTTTTCTTCCTTTGAAATTTTTTGAAATATTTAAGTTAATTCACTAGCGCAATTCAGATTTTAGATTTGCTGACCTAAAAATCTTTCGCTTTTGCGGTTTGTAACTCTGCGAAGGAGTTAGACATTATTAGAAAATAATGAGAATTGGTCGAAAGATGAACCCTGGCGGTGGTAAGCTGATTTGGTTTTGTGCTTTGGCCTAGCTGTTTTTCAACTGCTCCACTTTAGTTTGAGTTTGGTATTGGAGGGAAAGAGCTCGGCAGAGAGCCGGGCGAAGAGTGAAATGAGATGAGGAGAAGTGGAGCGACGACAGCGACACGTCTATTGCCAAGTCTGTATGACTTGGACCCGGAACGGTCCGATTGTGCCCGATCCGTTTTGCTTTACTATTATGTACTCCGAAATACGATGTGGCTGTGTGTTTTGGGTGTAGTGTGTCTTTGTAGACGAGGGAGACGCGGCGGTGGAGGATGCAGCTGGGCTCTGGAGAAGACAATCCATAAAATCACAACTGCATTTCTCCAGGCATCTTTAAGTGACGCTTTGTATGGAATTTTATTTTATTTTATTACCAAATCAAAGACATTGGGAGTCGTTGCCAGTCACCCGTGACCAATTGAGCATTAGTCAAATAAAATATATCGACCTATACACGACATGTACATCTCCGACCATTAAATCCATATCGCAAGTGTATTTAGGTCGTCGCCGGACGTTATGCAATGTTAGTAGTAGGCAGAGTGCAGTTCATTGCACCGTTTCAGACTGGATTTGATTATAAGTCCGGAAAAGCCACTAACAAGGTAGTTGGATCAGTCACAGTCGAGTTTTCAACTGTAGAAAGTTAAACTGTAGATAAAAGAGGACTACAACTCAAATCATATGAGTGAGCATCGAAAAGAAACGTCCAGGCAGGACATAGACATTCGGAGAACGTGACTGCGTCAATAACCAACTATTTGCTCCCGAGATTATATTATTCCTCTAAAGTTACGATCTTTCAGTTATGAGCCTGCATGGTGTTTGGCGAGAGACCTACTTTCCTCCTCTGAAATATCATTAGACCGTAAGTCCCTAATCGATAAAAATTCAGGTAACACTATTTCCATAAAGAAGACACGTGCTCGGCGACCATGGAATTCCCTATTTTCGGTTATTATCGCAGAGATAATAGACTTCCAGTGGCCGTCCGGTATAATTTGCTGTTAGGAAGTCGTTTAGAAAGTGCCGGAGGCTCCAGGAATAAATACAATGGAAAGACACTTTCCCCTTTCACTTCCGTAGCAAAGGAAAGCAAACCAAATCCGCACAATGGAATTCAGAGAGAGCAATTCACTTTCTTTTCAGTTACTTGCTATTCTCTAGCCAGAACCTGCAAGATGCCCGCCTAGACCGTCACAGTCCCCAGCCCTGCCTGCCTGCTCCCTTCCACAATAAGTAGCGTAGCGTAACGCAAATTACATTTTCTCTCAGACGAACAAACGCTTTCTCTATCCCAAACAACATAATATAGACTAACTACTCATAGACCCAAGACACATGCCAGTCCATGTAATTCTATTACAGTCATTCAAATATAGAACACACTCGACCATATGCTGGAACTAGACATACAAACTTTCACAAAGTATCAAACAAATAAATTGACTTTCTTTGGTTACCCATCCAACTCCCTTTGACTTTCACCCAAAAATATCACTCTACCTATCTACTATTATTGTACTATTATAATATCTATTCTATTATATTATATTTTGATGCTCCTCTACGCATTTTGTCCATCAAATTACTAGAAAATCTTAATTACTCCTCACCATAACATGAATATATTTAAAATTCTATTCATGACTCAACTTTTTAAAACTTAAAAAAACTAAACTTCTTCAAAACAAAAGGTTTTTCTTCAAAACAAAAGGTTTAAAAGATTTACTTTTAAATAACAATTTCCGAGGTTGGAAAAGTCCTAAATGAAATATATTTATAATATAATAGTAGCATTAAAATAATTAAATAAGTACGTCAATTCCATCAATCCAGCAGAGGATCCAGTGAAATGATTTTCTACTTTGATTTTGTTACTTTTCTGGACAGATAAATACCTAAGTAAATAAATTTTAAAGATTATTGAAAAAGGGTACATAAGACGCGGGTTAAAGGCGAGGTCTATTTACCAATGTTGTTCTGTGCTATTAAATATTGTGTAGGCACATTAGGAAAAGGATATTGTGAGGAGCAATAATAATATTATTATGTGTAGTATTGTAAGTAGTATAGTAGTAACATTGCAATAATATGCGTTTCTTCATCCCAATAGTAGGAATCATGCTGGAACGCATAGTTAGTGCATGGACATGTTTGTATAAGTAGAGTATAGAAGAGTACTGCAGTAAAGGAACTTTCTCCAGAAACGATTTGCCTGCTACAGCCACTACATAAGTACATGCTCTCTGCTCTAATACTTTCTCTTTGGCAGCGTATCCACACTCAAAACTCTTCACATACACTATGTCAACTAATACCGTTGACACAGTATACATAAACTTTCACCCACTTTTCACAATATTGTTTTTGGAATTTTTGAATGGTGAAAGTTTGCATTCTTGGACAAACTTAGATAGTAGTCAATACAAATTTCTTAGCGATAATACATTTTGCATGCAAACATAGTATCACGTTTATAATTATCGTAATGAACAATTCCATTGTGCTACATATTACTCACATTGTAATGATATGCTATCTGTATTTAGTAAAACTTACTTCGTAATAAGTTAATCGCAGCAATACGGAAAACCAAACCTTAAAACTTAGTTTGGTTGTTTGGCAAATGTTTTCACTTTTGCTAATGTTTGGCCATTTTAGTCTAAATATTTGAGAGTAAATTTTTTGGCCGTAGTGTATTTGGTTGGCGGGTACTTGTAGGTACGTGTCTCCAGTGAGACTGGAGAAAGAGAGACGTGTTTAAGTGTACATGTAGTAAGTAGTAGTAGGTTGTTCTTGTGTGTTGTTGGAATAGTCGGAGAGAGTTGTACCAGAGTATAGAGAGAAAGGAGGATTGGATTTGGGGCTATAGTCTATCTATCCAGAGTAGGTTCTAGTATAATACTATCTGGAGTTGTATATTGAGGTAGTAGCAGAGTAGTATGTACTGGAGTATGTAATGTAGCTACCGAAGAATGGAAATACACATCTGGAAGTAGTACATCTCCACTTGGCTTGCTTTTGGTTAGAGTGTCGGAGGCGGGCGAGAGAGTCCGGGCGAGTCCGGGAGAAATGTGTTAGAGTGAAAACCGGATGCTCGTGGTGGAGGAACTTTCACTTGGCTCTTACGACTGCGACTCTTCGGAGACGGGTAACCTGTCGTCTCGTCGTCCTCCTCTCTCTCTCCTGCTGGTCCAAGTCCAACTTCTCTATTTCCCCGTCAAACTAACTAACCGAAGAGGGAAAACGGAGTTAAATTACTAAATAAGGAGATACCCCGACCGACACAAAGAAAAGTGTCTTCTTGTCTCTCGCGATCTCTGGGGAAATAATTCGTCCTCATTTATTCATTTCCTGTGATTTTTTAATATATTCGGTGCAAAATAATATTATACGTACATCTCTCTCCATACCATATTATACGTCACATCGCCGGTGAATTCTTCACGGCAACTCCAGCTTAAGACTGCAATTTCGGACAACTAAACAAAGTTCTGTGTGACCTTTTCCTAGCGACTCTACATCAGGAGTCACTGAACTTGTGCTACCTTAAATATACATTACTACTTTAGAAAATAAGCAAAAACGTGCATAAACACGCCGAGACTGAATTTCTATACAGCCTATATGCCTATAATCTGCAATGTAGCTATAAGAAAGCCAATTATTATAGAAACTTTCGTTCTCCTTAGTATGCGGATCTTATCGGGAGGATTCTGCTGGCAAAAAATGCAGTTTAGGTAGTTTCGCAAGAAGAAGAGAGGAATATGAACTGAGTGAGTTGAGTGAGTGAGTCAAAGAATAGTACATAAAATAGTAGCTAAAATACGGCAGACTTAATTCCTCCGGGTAATTAAAGAATGAGATTCCCTTCTGCTACTCTGTATAGATATAAACTAAATATTATTATTGTACTTGGTTAATACTGCCAAAACTCCACTATTTATACATCTGGGTGAGAAGAATAAAGCGAGACAGATGGAATTCCACAGGGAATAGCGCAAACAACCGAAGCGACAGTAAGTTACATACTTTTACATTGTATTTTACATTTCTTTCCACTCTAAATCCACATTTAAGTGTAGGGACTCCCTGGCCATGCGTATCCTCCTACTATTCTCAACCTACAAATAAACATAAGCTCTGGCTTAAAAACTTATATATGCTTAGACGAGACAACTCTCGATTAACACCTTCGTATACCTTCTCAAATTATCTGGCATTAAATACATATTACCCAACTTACACTTTTCCCATCCCTCTGGCTCTCAACTTTTCCCCTTTTTACTCCAACAAACTTTATCTGTGCTAGACTTAAATTAATTAATTCACTTTTTCACTCTGCTCATAGTACCACTTAATTGCATTGCCAAAACTGATAAACTAGTGCAAATAAATCCCTCTCTACCCTCCAAATTCAATCAACGATGTCCTTAACTCGGATCTAATTTCATTTAGCACTTAAATGTATAGGTCAAACAATTATAACCCAAAAAACTGAATTAATCGCGATAAATATTCATTCCAATTGGCTATTGAACGGTAGGAATTGATATTCCTGGAGATAAAAGGAATTTATTTCAAAGGCACTTTAGGAAATTGCTTTAGAGGGAATAGGATATTATGACAATTCTAAGAATGGGAATTTTAAGACATTTGAAATGTTGAAAGGATGGTAATTTGAGAATGTTGAAGTAGAAAGGGAATTTCGGATACAATTCGGAGAGAAACGGTAGGAGAGTCAGTCGGTTTGTGTACACTTTGGTGTATTTGCCCATCTAAATTATTCGCGTCTCTCTGTGCAGCTCCGTAAGTATTACAAGCTCGTTTGTTTTGTAATTGCTGCGTTTACATAGACGAGACATGAGATGGTCTTCGAACGTATACCAAACTTTCACTACATAATATTTACATTAGCAACTCCGCCACGGACAAACTTCCTCCGGTTGTCGTCCTCCGTCCGTACTCTATTATCCTGTTTGAGTTGTTAGGACATTGTGATAATTTACAGACTTACTCATACAAGAATACCTTCGTAATTGCACAACATCCACCTGCCCACTCATAACTTCTACTTAGCCCTCTTTGTCAATTCAACAATGCATTCAATTAACTCCAAATGTTGCCCCATCTATTTGCATTATATTATCCAGACCTCCATACACTCCATTATAATATTAATCAACTCACTATACAATTATATTTGCAACAACATCAACGACTTCCTTTGTCCTCTTACAAACTACTAATGTCATACAGCCGTCTTAGAGCTTACGACACAGACCACATTATCATTTTATGACTCTTGATTCAATCCGGGTGCTCTTTCTTCCAAACATAATTTACCACGATGCCTTCTCCAATATTCTCCAAAATATTTATATTCACTCGTATTCCTCACCGTTTTCACACTATAATTTCTTTTCATTCTACATTTCTCACATAGGATTACTGCCTCTCCATTTCTCACGAGCATTTATCTCTACTTCTACAATTTTAATACGTCAAACTTGAAATCTTCCATTCATTTTATTTTACACTCGATTTATTTTCCAATTGCACATTTTTGGATATATACAACCGTATTAATTCAA